>MU105852.1:222753-268801 GCA_012274485.2 Sinapis alba | reverse complement strand
CCGGTGGTTACCTTGGGCGTGAGACGGTGGTTGGGTATCCGATCTCGACTCTAAACCTGGTGGCGGCGACGATACGTTCTCAGATCTCTCTGACGGCTCGATTTCTGCAGAGGTTCGACGCTTAAAGATTTCTGAATAAAATAAACTGCAGAGGCAGGTATTTAAAGGAAATACCTAGGGTTTCCGGATTGGCAAATGGACCTTGCTGGGCCCTAGGTAATGGGTCGTTACAAAAGGAGAAGAATGACAAATAAGAAAAGTTTTATTAAAGTTTGGGACTTTGGCCTTTTTAATAAACTCGATAGATTCGTTACCTAAATCGTTTGATAAGAATACTTAAAACTGTAAAATGTTTTTTTTTTCTGCGATCCGTAACTAAAAAGAGGATAAATGATTACAAGTAGAGGGAGTTGCAGACAAGATGGAGTTTATATCATCACTAAAGTCAAATACATGTGGACAATTACTAAAAGAAAGTTACTTTTCTGCAGGTAAAAGGGTTTTAGACTAATAATTCAGCGTTGGTGGAGTGCTAAATCATAGGTTATGATTAAACATGTATATATCCTGGGACCACCAAATTTAAAAGTGAAGTTGAATGGCACAATGAAATTTTATAACTGAATTGAACAAGAACGCTACACAATTCCATTATATATTAATTGATGAGTTATTCACTTAGATGTCATTCATATATAGATTTTTTTAAAAAAATTGTTATGATTTAATTGATTGATGACTTTTAATTTTATCTATTTTAATTATGTTTAAAATAAAATTTTAAAACTAATTAATAGTTATCAAATAACTCAATAATATTATACATATTGATTCATATTAACTAAATGAAAAATTAATAAGAGATCATGATAATCAAATAGTTATTGTAGAAAAAAATTGTTATAACTTGATTAATTGATTATCAAAACAAATAATATAAAAAATAAAAGTTATTTTAAAATTTATTATTAAACACATCTAATAATATAAATATAAATTTGATAATAAAAAGATAAATGTGGAAATTTTGATTTAAATCAAAGTAAATTTTTAGAAAAATAAAAGATCTCATTCAAACATTTTACCTCTTTCAACATTAAAAAGAGTCATTTTACTTTTCAACATTAAAATCAAAGTATCAAATTATATATTAATTTAAAAGTAACTTAATTGATTTTTTTTTGTCATCAATTAATTTTTGCTTATATATCACTTACATAAAGAATCTGAGAAAATTATTATAATCTGATTGATTGATGATTTTGTAATTTTATTTATTTGGTTACCTATATTATCAAAGTGCGTTTATATTTTCTGGCACACATTCATTTAGAATTCTAAGGTTAAGCGTGTTTATGCTGAAATAATGAAAAAGATGAGTGACATATCGGGAAGTGATTCGTGATACCGTGCGAGTGAGGCTAAAACATAGAAAAAATCATGCATTAATTTCAGGATCAGTAAACAAGACTTTCAACCTTGAAAAAATTAACACACCGTCCACCAGACGAAATGAAACCCATAAACCGAATGAGCAGACGTGGATGACCCATTAACCATGTATGGTCGGGCATTACACAAAGTCTTACTCAAAGTCCAAAGTATCTCACCATATCAATTGACAATCTCTTAGAATCTTTAAACTATTAATTTATAAATTAGTTAATACTTACTCCTTCCGTTTTATTTTACTTGTCGTTCTAGGTTACGCACATATATTAAAAAAAATATATAATTTTGTTTATTTCCAAAATAAAAACACAATTACCTATATACTTAACCATATTTCAACCAATAGAAAAATAAAGCGAAGAATCTTATTAATAAATTTTTCATTTAAACTCTAAAACGACAATTATTTTGAAACGAAAAAATTTATCTACAACGATAATTAAATCAAAACGGAAAGAGTATAACATAATAATTGAGGGTATTTATACAAATAATTATTCTTTAAAGGTAAATTTTATGGTAAATTTAAGATTCTCTATTAAAATTAATGTTTTTTTATTAAGATTATATTTGTTTCTTTTGTTAAATTCAACATCTAGATGTAACATCTAAATATAACATATAGATGTTATATCTAGATGTTGTTTGTTTTTGTAGTTAGTATTTGCATCCAGTTATAGCATTTCGATGTTAAGTTGTAAAAAAAGCAATATTGATGTGCCCTCATCTGAATATGGTCCTAGATCCGCCCCTAATTGTAATGGCATCTTTCAACTATTTGAAACCATACAAGTTCATTTGGAAAATCAGAGTAAAATTTTATGTCAGCTACGCTTATAAACATAAAAATGACCCCTTTTATTTCAGTAACTGATTTTTAAATTTTGTAGTGTAACAATAAAAATATCTTCTTAGTTTTACAATTCGATTACATAATATTTTACACATCATATCACCCTCTGCAATGGATGGGTCTTACATAATGTTATAAGATTTGGTATAAAGTTAGAGATGCAAAAGGACAAAAGATAAAACCCAATAGCCAACATCACTGTAATGCTGCCACGTAAGTAGTGTAAAGATGGAATACTGACCAGACGCTGCTTAAACCAATGGTGCAAAAGAACTCCACTCCATAAGAAACGTGATGGACATGAGCTCAAATCAGATCATGTTTACTTGAGCTTTCTTTGTGGCTTGATGATGGTCTTTGCAGGTGTGAAGCCTTCTCCAAGTACCCACGAACATTTGATCTTATCCACGCGTGGAACACATTCACAGAGACGACTCCAAAAGTTGACGAGAGAGTTTTGATCGCAAGAAAGAAACTTTGGGGCGTGGCGGGCGTGGCGGCCAATTCAGAGTTGTGAAAAAGTTACTTGTCTTGCAAGACACCTTTCTACTTGATCTTGTATTGTATCCGTCTGGTGAATTAAAGCGTTTTTAGCTCAGGAAAAATTTCGGCCTTTTTATTTACCGATAAGAAATGAGGGAACTGTAAATTACACAAAACATTAATACGTACTTATGAATTGCTTTTGTCCAAATTATAAATTAACGATCGACTCATAGGACCTAAACTGTTTTCTATCAGCATTAAAATATATTGTCAAAACTTATCCCATGAACTGATGAAATACAGAGTACAAAGTGCAATAAGAACAAAAGAGAGAAAGAAAGAGACTTATGACGCTGTTGTTTTGACCTTCTTGTTCTTCTTATTCTTCTTCTTCTTCTTCGAAGGAAGACTACTGGAACTGACTTCTTCAGGTTTCCTCTTTTTACTGTTAAAACACACACAAACGTTCCTCAAATCACTTAATTAACTCTGCCTCCACCGACTTTTGCTTCAACACAAGTTCATTCTTTATCTATCAGTATATATAATATATCAAATCTAAACTAGAAGGTAAACTATTTTTCTGATTTAAACAAAACTAAGATACTCTTACAGTCTGTCTTACTTGATGAATGTCTAAAACCTTTTTGATCAGTTACAAAGAAAACGAAAGGTTCAATGAAAATCTATAGTACCTTTCAGGAGTCTCATCCACAATATTTTCACCATCTTCACCTATTATGCAGTCATCCAAACTAGTCTTTCCATCTTCATCAATTTCACCTATTTAAAAAATAATAATAACTGTGATTTAAACAAGAATCCACAATACCTAAAGCAGTAGTAATGGGATACGCAAGTGGAACAAACCTATTGGATCATCTTCCCCATTCTTTTCATCTTCTGAATCTGATCCCCACCGGTCTCCTCCATCATCAAAGTCCCACCTCTCTCCATCTGGTGGCATCCAAAACTCAAGCTCTTTTTCCTCAACATCTCCATGTTCCACTTCATCAGTAACATTCTCTCCATTATCTTCCTTTTCATCTGACTCTTTGTTTTTCATCTTCTCCTTCTTATTCTTCTTCTTCTTCTTTTTCTTTTTATTCTTCTTCTTTGCTTCCTTTACACCATTCTCCTTCACCACAGTTTCTCCACCTTCCTCTGGAACTAATCCAGACTCTTTCTCTCGTTCCTTCTCCTCTGTTAGATAAAACAACCGTTAACAACATGAATACCCTGTTGCCATCATAAAGCTTCAAATTACAAAACCTAATTTGTTGAGGAAGCGGCGTCCACTGACATGCTTCCAAATATGTTCCTCAGTCTTGTTTACTGTATCACCCGTAAGCTTACACACCAGTTTTGAACTACAAAACAAAACATGCCAATAACCAAATCAAGCAAAGTTCTGAAACACAGTTTCCTAAAACACATCAACTCAAAAACCTGGTACTAAGAATAAACTCTGTTGTTCATTACATTCGCTGATTCGCAGACCTTACATGAAATTTCCAAATCTAAACAACAAAACCCTAAACCCTTCCATCTATAATAACCCTAATTCAATCAGAATTGAAGATATCTACAGTTAATGAGTAAGCAGCAATAGATTATACCGAGAGGTAGGATCTTGCTCAAACAAGTTAAGAGGAGGCTTGTTGTGGGATAAGGCGTGGTCGATAAGACCTAAACGGCACCGTTTACTCTCTGAATAGACCTTCTTGTCTTTCTCGAGTAGCTCGTGACCCGTTTGCACGCATCTGAATCTACCGTTCTCCAGTTTCTTATACTTTGGCTTCCCCAGTAGGTTAGCGCCTTCCTTCGTCGTCATCTCTTCCTCTGTAGCCGCCATCGGTGTCGCAATTTGTGTTCTACTGAAAGGAGACGGCAAAGTAGTTTGAATGAGCAGATGAGGTGTTACTGTGAAGTGTTTCGTACAAGAAACAACTTGCCGTTTTACTGTTTCTACGATCAGCTGCATGTCGTTTTTCTATATGGGCCTATTCTAAGGATAGGCAATATATGGGCCTGTTGGTCGTTATTAGGTCTGGGCATTCGGGGTCCCAATCGGGTTTCGATTTTGTCTAATCGGGTTTTGGGTATTTCGGGTTTATCAAAATCAACCCCATTCGGATTATATGAAAGTTCGTTCGGGTTCTATCAGGTTCGGGTCGGGGTTAATAAATCTTTGAAGAACCGGTACAACCCGATGTACTTTCGGGTTCGGGTCCCAATTGGTTCTTCGGTTTAAAAATACATGATTTGTACCTATTTTATAACCAAAACATAAGTAAATCGGTTTTTCGGTTTAAAAGTACATAGTTTGTAACTATTTATAGCTAAAAATAAGTAAAATTGATTCAAAAATATGAAAAAACATCAAACGTGATCATTCAAAATCAAATGAAATATAAATATATTTATTTATAAAAAAAACTAAATAAATAAAAGAATAAAACAAAAACCAAGTTCTCATAAAATGAGAAACATTGCTCAGTGAAAACAAAACCAAAATCTAAAAACTTTAAGCTTCAACCGCCACCTTCAAACATCAACTTTCATATAATAGAACCATCAATATTTATGCAATAGATAATTATTTTAGATATTTAATATATTAGTGTATTTTAGATACATATTAAGAATTGAGATAATGTTTGGTATAAGATCTTTTTAGGGTTTTAAATGTTTTGGGTTATATCGGATATCCATTCAAGGTCGGGTTCGATTCGGATAATACTCATAACCCACAATACCATAAAACAAGATTCATTCGGTATTTATGTCGGATTCGGATCGGTTCGGATTTATTTTTATCGGATCGGATTCGGTTCGGGTTTTCGGGTTTCGGTTTATTTGCTCAGCCCTAGTCGTTATATTAGAGATAACATATGCTAATTTGCAAGTTTCTTATATGAATCAAAACATGTTCGGACCCAAAAAGTATTACAGCGTTTTTTTTTTTTTTAACGTGAGGTATTTCAGACCTATGAAAAGTCAAACTAATTGTCGAGGAGAGTTGCAGTCCACGGATATATATTTTTCGGGTATACAAATGGACCCTAAAATATAAGTTCATATCCATATGGATATTCAAGAGCAATGTATTTAGTTTCACGTAGCAGGTGGACTGAACATGAAACGTATTAGCATCTTAACTCCGTTTTCTTACAGTTTTACCACCTGATCATATTGTCCCGGACTATTTTAGGATTATTTTTCAACCAATTGGTTCTAACTCAATGAAGAACAATAATAAAAAGTGAAGAGGACAAAAAAATTGGAAAAAGAAAACTAAAAGGACAAAACATGTTACTACAAAATTGGTGGGTGTGATAAAAAGAAGAAGTGATGGACCAGGTTCTACTCTACGTGAACGCGTGTTTTGTAAACTGTGGTCGACAGGTATGAAAATGTAGGTACGTATGATTAAGTATGAGGATGGTTGGATATCTAATCTAACTTGTGGGTCAACAAACATTCTATTCGAGTCTAGGTCCAGAGTTGTTGGGATCCATGGTTCCTTTTTCTATATTATCATGATCCCTAATAATGTTTTGGATAATTCCATAATCACGTCATATATTTTTACTATTTGCTGAGAAGTTTCCTATTATTATATTTTCTGTTTCTTTTTTCTTCCTTCTCTTGCTTGTTCCTCGACATTTATGTCACGCTTTTCATTTATTTGGGTTAACACGTTTTGGATTGAAAGTTGAAACAAACAGAAACAAAACAATGACACGTAGTATTAATCAATGTTCAAAAAATCGCTAGGCGTTAACGAATTATTGATTTATATTTTATATATTTTACATTAATATAAAATATTTTAGGTTTTGAGTTTAATTACAAAATTATTATGAAGAATTATCAAAATTATATATACAAAACTAAAGAAACTAAACAAAATTGTAGATTTATACTAATATTATTACTTAATTTAACATATTTAGACTAATTTATATTGATTTAAACTAATTTAAACTAATTTAAAACAATTTAAACCTACTTAAATTGTATAAATCGGTATAAATTGGATTTTAAAAAAAATCGTTTCGGATAAGACCGAATTGCTGTTTAGGCAGACGCCTAGACCAATTTTTAGAACCTTGGTATTAATCATAGTCAAAATTCAAAAATATATAATTAAACTTAATGCATAGTCATATCATTTCCAATGTAGAGATTTCCAAATAGTTGAACTTATTTTGATCCGAGTTATTTGAAATCTTAAACAATCATATAATGTTTTGAAGAAGAAAAAACAATTGAATTAGTAGGTTATTGCTTTCTACAGTACTACGTGGTAACATACTGGTCATATTGTATGGTGGACAAGAGAACATATCATTTCGTGATGCTCACGAAGCCAATTCTAAAGCTTCGGGTTACCGTATGACCCGTTCCGAGTGTTTCAACTTGAGCTTACTGATTAAATCATTGTTAGCCACACGTTTGATACATTCTTGAATCAACGAAATATATCCAAGGGTAGTTAATAGTTTATAGTTATAAGAAAATTGATGGAATACACATGTTAGAGCAATATCTATAATGAGAGTTCTTAGTGAAAGGTTCTTAGTAAAAGTTAAAGAAAACAATCAATCAAAGTCTTAAACTAAGTTTTCTTTTGTCAAGTTTAGGTTACCTATTTATTTAAGAGAACCTGTAATAAATTTATAATTTAATCCTTTTTAACAACAACTAATAATTTGATGTTTTTCATGTTTAGTTATGCGATTAAGATTTCAATTGTTTGAATAGCATTTTGGTAAAAGTGTGCTATAAATTTGAGTTTGAAATAAAGGAAAAGAACTAGGGTCATTCCGTCTTCATATATATATGATCAAGATACTACTACTTGGTCACCTGGAACATGTCATATTTGACTAGCTAGAATTGAGGAGTCGAAGACCCCATAGTATTTATTTTGTTTGACATTGCAAGTAATCATTTAAATCAAAGTATATTCCTAACACAATTAGAAATCAAATTGAAATTCATCCAATATCCTAGTACAAAAGAGCCTTTACTTTATTTTTAATTTTATATATTTCTTGCGTTTCAGTTTAGTTGTTGTTGTAGAGTAAAATTTTTGTTTCAAAATAAGTATCGTTTTATAGTTTCAATGCAAAATTTATTAATTTTTATTCCAATCTATTTTTATATTTGTCGAAATGTAGTTAGATGTATTGATAGTAGTGTTTTTATCTTAGAAATATATAAAATTAAATATTTTTTTAATATGTGTGCACAAATCTAAAACGACTATTAAAATAAAACGGATAGAGTATATTTTAAAAGATTATACAATACCAGCTGGGGACATGTAGTATTGTTGACTTGCTAGACAAAGACCGAATTACAATAAATATTTACATATAAACCAAGTAGTATATGATACTAGTAATTATCATCAGACACAGGTATTTTCACTCATAATATAGATATCACTTGTTTTTCCAGGACCAATCTTGAGATTTTGAGTTATAGACGATTTAATAAAAAAATCATTAGTTTGAAGATCTGATTTTTTTTTACAAAAATAGAAATTTATGTATATATAAATATTTTTTCAAAAAAATTGAAGGCATAAAATGAATATCAGGGTTGACCAATGACCGATTCGATGTTTATTTATGTAATTGAAAAACTCGTGATAATAGGTAAACTCAAAAAAAAAAAAAAAACATAAGTCGAAACTTATCACCTCAATAATTATACTGGTATTGAGTATTGACGATTGACTAAACATATGTATGCGTCAATTTTTTAAAAATTTCAACCAAATTATTATTACAGGTAAAAATACGTACAGGATGATAAAATATTTTTGGATAGGATTGAAATACTTTCCTCGTATATAACCTTGACAGATCATATGGTGGCAAGTAGCTGAATAATTTACAGATCAGCACGGTAGAAAATATTCTGACCGTGAATGATGCTTTTAATATTTTTTTTGGTTAAGCTAATTAATCACCTTGACAAAAAAAAGGTTAGGCTAATTAATCTAAACGTAAAAAAAAATCCCAGGAGTTTTAGAAACATATATACAAACCAAAAAAACATCAAAACGGCTATTATTAGCGTTACAGTTTTCCTAAGACGAGAGAAGGATTAAGAGAGTTTTTCTCGGATATCTATTTTTTTGTATATTCGAGTTCCTGAGAATCTTTTTTTGATTTCTGGTGGCTTTGGCTTCAACAATCTTCTTATTTACCAAAAAAAATATTATCGAGAAAAGTCATTTAATTTTCTTGTGTGTTAAAAATCATGTCGGATGGATATTATTATAGTTCGAAGAAGACGGACGATATCTGCGAAAATGTTTGTGGACAGGTGAGAGATAGTTCCGAATCCTAATCTCTGTTCTGTTTCAGTTCTTATCGATTTAATGATGAATCTGTTTTTTTTTTTTTGGGTCTTTCTTTGGCATTAACGAAATCGAGATTCTGTTACCAAAGTTTCTTCAGAGAATTGGTGGAAATGCATCATTACATGTCGGAATCGAGAGGACGATTGAGTGATTTCTCGATTGTTTTTGTTTTGTCTGAAACATAAAATGGAGATGATTTGAAGTTAATGTGACATGATCTCTTTCAGGGTTTGAATCTCTGTTTTTTTTTTTTTTTTTTTTTTTTGCAGGATGGTTCTCGAGTAGCCAAGGCCTTGTCAAGAGTTAGATGTATATTACGAGGACTTGATTTCAAGACATACATCTTCTTCTTCACCCTTGTGCCTTTATTCGTATTCGGAGTCTATTTACACGGACAAAAGCTCACCTACTTCTTGAGACCTCTTTGGCAATCACCACCTAAACCATTTCAAACACTTCCGCATTATTACCACCACAACGCTTCCATGGCAACGCTCTGCAGTCTTCACGGCTGGAAACACCGTGACTCTCCAAGAAGAGTCTTTGACGCTGTGCTGTTCAGCAATGAAGTTGATATGCTCACTATCCGTTGGAAAGAGCTTTACCCTTACGTAACACAGTTTGTGATTCTTGAATCTAACTCCACCTTCACCGGTTTGCCTAAACCGTTGGTTTTCGCTGCAAACCGAGAGAAGTTCAAGTTTGTTGAGCCGAGGTTGAGTTATGGAAACATCGGAGGAAGATTCAAGAGAGGTGAAAACCCTTTTGTGGAAGAAGCTTACCAGAGGATTGCGTTGGATCAGCTGATAAGACTCGCTGGGATTCAAGAAGACGATCTGTTGATAATGTCTGACGTCGATGAGATCCCAAGCGCTCATACCATTAACCTCCTTAGGTGGTGTGATGGATACCCACCGGTTCTTCATCTTCAGCTCAGAAACTACTTATACTCGTTTGAGTATTACGTCGACAGCAAAAGCTGGAGAGCTTCTATTCATCAGTACAAGGCGGGGAAGACGCGGTACGCTCATTTCCGACAAGGGGACACTCTTTTAGCAGACTCTGGTTGGCATTGCAGTTTCTGTTTCAGGCGCATCAGCGAGTTTGTGTTCAAGATGAAAGCGTACAGTCACAATGACCGTGTTAGGTTCTCTCATTATCTGAATCCGAAAAGAATCCAAGATGTGATATGTAGAGGAACTGATCTGTTCGACATGCTTCCTGAAGAGTATACATTCAGGGAAATCATCGGGAAGCTTGGTCCTATCCCAAGGTCTTATTCAGCTGTTCATCTACCAACTCATCTGATTGAAAAAGCTGAGAGTTATAAGTACTTGTTACCTGGGAACTGCGTAAGAGAAAGTGGGTGATAAGGGCTTGTGCTTATCATCAGGCTTTTGTAGTTGCTAGGTAATGTTGGCTTATATATCAGTAGAGGGGGTGTGTGGAAACAGAGGATGGTACAGTTTATATTGAAGAATATGGAGTCTCTGGTGAGGGTATATAAACGTATTAATACACTGACTCATGTTCCCATGTTGTTTTGGGAAGTTTTGATGGAATAGTCTCTCTCTATCTCTCTTTTACTTCTAAAACTATTTTCATTCTCTCTTTATTAATATGTACAATTCACTAGTGATTTCTTTACATTGTCCACATATTCTTTGTAATCTTTATTTTTAAAAATCCATTCATGATTTGATCTCCTCTTGATCCACTTGTTGGTTGCCTTTAAGCCTTTTTCTCCCCTCATAATGGCGTTGTGCCTGCAAAACTTGAACCAAATAATTTGGAAAATTCTTGGTTTTATAAGAAAAAGTTTCACATTATTGTGGAAGATAAACATTTTGTTGAGTTGTTGAACAAGTATATGAGAAACTATCACCGTGTCGCGTAACAACTAGGTTACATGATGTTATACACGAAAAAAATAAAAAGTTGTAGCATAGTGGTAAGTATTTTCGCCTGTAACGCGGGTGACCCGGTTTGATCACGGTCAATGGTGATGTTTCCAAGTATGATCATATATATGCATAGGGATGAATATCAACGATCCCCGTAAAGAAACTTACGTGGATCGAGCTGACCGCTGCAATAGCTTTGATGAGACGATGGAGAGTTCTTGCCTGCATTTCCACTCTTCACATGGTTTCAATAAATGAAAAAAACTTAAGTAAAGTAAAAGGCAAATCGAAAAGGGAAATGCCAAATGCATCGTGTCAAATGTAACATACATTTTGTATAGTATTCTTTTCGTTTCAGTTTAATTATCGTTATAGAGTAAAAAATTTATTTTAAAATAAATGTCATTCTATAATTTTAATGTAAAATTTATCAACAAAACTTTTCAACTTATATTTCTATTGATTGAATTATGCCTAGATGTATAAATAATAACGTTTTTATTTTAGAAATATACAAAATTAAATATATTTTTTTATTTGTGTACATAAAACTAAAATGACTATTAAAATGAAATGAAAAAAAATATATTATGTTATCTCCTTGAGTCATAGAAGATATGTATGTTATAGAGTTTTTATACATATTAAAAAATATTCTAACTTTTGTTTATAGATATATTATTTCATGTGATTAACTATTCTCTACAATTTTAGTCAACTAAAACACAGCAAACACAATTAACTTTTTGAAGTCTACCATTTATTATGAGAAATTTTCAAATTCACTATCTAACCAAAAACACTCATTCTCTCCTTGGAAAAACGTAAACTAAAAACTAGAAATAATCAGTCACTAATGTTTCCGATTTCTTATTTAACTGTCAAAAATAAAACCATAATACACTAATGCATAATGGAAACAACGTCATTGAGGAGGTTGTTGGTCGGTAGGAGGATCAGCGGGGGCTGGTGCCTCACCGTCGTTGGGGATCCAGAAAGTGAGAACCGTAGAGGCAGCAACGAACATTGCTCTACAAGGTGCCCATTTCAGACAGGACACTACTCCTATGTTGTTCTCCCACCTCGCCACCTGCTTTTGGGACTATTTTTAGATACTGTGACAAGTATAACGGCAAAAAAGAAACGGGAGCTTCATCATCTTTTAAGTGAAGCAGTGTCCAAAACCGCACATACCTCAGATGGGTTCTCAATGTTCCACGCATGTAAACTTCCATCTCCTGAACCTGTATCCGGAATTTAAAAAAATAACAGTCGTCGAGGTCTTGCTTTATCTATTTTGGTGGATCTAGGCTTGTACGATTTGGATGGTGTGAGAATGGGTAATGATCAAAGATAATCTAGTATTATCTGGACAAGTGTACGACCACATTACCTGACAGAACATACTTGCCATCTGGTGTGAAGGTGGCTTCTATGGATGTACCCTGTGAAGCCTCCAAACTAAAACCGCATTTCTGCAAAACAAACAATAATTTAACATAATGCTTCGTCTTTTTCTTCAAGTGAAAGATACAAAATGTAATTTACCTTCTCTCCATGATATGCATCAAGGACGTAAATATTTTTATTCGAAGTTGTTAGAAGCATAGATTTTCCATCGTTTCTGAATTTTATATCGTTAACCTCAGCAGTATCCCCACCCACCAGAAATGTGTCAAAGTTAGAAGAAGAGAATGTGTGTTGTGTGAATCATAGTGGTAGCTAACCTTGTCATAACATCTGGAATCAAATAATTTAACAGCACCTCCTTCCATTGCAATAGCAAACACCAGTCCTTGTTGAGCGTAAGCTACAGCAGGTCTTCCACGTAGATGTAGAACTTCCTATGACAAGGGTAGCATATTCAGAGTTGTTCCATATGAAATTCTGAGAGAGTTTTGTGAAAGTGGTGGAAACAAACCTGGCAGGCATTAACACAAAGATCTCAGAGTCTTAACACTTCGGTCGAGAGAACCAGACATAAAGCTATCATTAATAGGAGACATACAAAGCGATACAACCCTGAAAGCAGAACTAACATTTTCAGTCAATGTAGACACTGAGTAGTGTATAAGCAAGTCAGTAACATATCCAATCTTGTAAAAGACCTGTCTTTGTGGCCTTTAAAGTAACGAAGGATCCGATTATCGTACATTGAGAGATATCTCAAGGATTTTGGTACAAGAAAAATGTATTCTAGTAAGTGCTGCATAATACAACGAATGTATTTTTAGATGCGCACATGTCAGCGGAGACACAACTAACGACCCCCAAACCAACCTCTTGGTGGTTGCTGCTGCTGTTGCATCACACCTCCATTCATCAGCTTGTCTAAAACCGTATTGAGGTCCACGGCTTGACCGTTCTCAGTCAACAACCTCACTGTTCCTCTCACTTGGTCTCTTGGGAACCCCATGCTACTCACTTTGTCTATCACATCGTCCACTGGGACATTACTTCCGGCTCTTGGGGAACCGGATCCTCCACTTCCACTGCTGCTGATAGCTGTAGCCATTGGTAAAGCTTGTGGAAGTGGGCGAGCCATCGGGATTTGCGGATAACCAGATCCGCCTCCTCCTCCTCCACTCTGATGTGACGGTTTCAGGGACTGGGTGTTTCCGAACTGTGAAGAGGGTGGCGTGGTATACGGGTAAGGTTCAGGAGAGTACCCGGAAGGGAAATCTGAATTGGATCTACCACCTGGTCCATCGTACATTGATGGTGGCGTTGGAGGATTATTGTAGTACTGTTGAGATGGTGCGGGAGCAGGAGGTGGTGGTTGACGAGGAGGGTTTGACGGGTAAGATTGCATAGGGTAAGGTGGTTCTTCTGGGTTGTAGCCTGACGACGGTTGTTGAAGCTGAGGAGGTGACTGCTGGGGGTACTGTGGCTGTTGAGGAGGTGGCTGGTAAGGGGGTTGATGCAGTGATTGTGTTTGAGGAGGTGGAGGTGGAGGTTGTTGATAAGGAGGATTGTTCACTGGAGGCGGCTGGGACTGACCACCAGGCGGGGAGAAATAAGACTCCTGTTGAGGAGGAAACTGGCTGGGGAGCTGAGACGGTTGTGATGAAGGTACCGGGAGACTCTGCTGCGAGGGAAGCTGTTGGATAAATTGTTGAGGTGGGAGGCTCTGCTGAGTAAGAGATGGTGGAGCTGCAGCAGAAGCTGGTGGCTGAGGCAGTGCTGCCGGCGGCTGTGCAGTGGGTTCAACATGTGCAGCGTGTGTCTCGGAATGCTGGTTTACCTTTGATACATGAATCTTTGAAAGCTGAAACTGCGCTTCAAGTATCTCTTGTTTGTCTTTCAACAACTGTACACCGCTTTGCACCTGAATGCAAATCATACAAAGAAGGCAATGAGGAATGCAGAAACTTGACAGATCGTATATACAAAAACCCAAATGCATAAGAGTGCTTCTAGATCATGATATTGAGTAGAAATCACAAAGGCAAAAGGAACATTCGTGTAATCAACATTAGGTTTTCCTAATGCGTTTAAGTTACCTCTAACATGATGTTTTCAAGCTGTCTCATTTTCCCATCGGTGTTTCCATGACTGTTCCCAACAGAAACTTTCACATCATCAACAAGGTTCTCGAGACTCCGGGTTCTTGTCTCTAGTTGTGTTAGACGTGCACTAACACCTTCCATGACATGCAGCAAGTTATCAGCATGTTTTTTCATCACCCGATCGATCTCAGACATTATCACTGTCTCAGGGTTAATTCGTTCCTTCTCAGCAAACATCTTCGAAGGCTCAAGAGAGTCAAGAGAACCATAACTCTGCTAACACATCAATCAACAAACGCCAATAAGTAACCATAACTCTTCTAGTAAACCTTAGGACCGATTCCATTAAGACAATCATAGTAACTGTAATAAACAGACAATCAAACTGGTCCCAAATCATAAATTCCAAGATAATTAAAGGAATCTTACTCTTGCGGATGTGGTTGAAACGTGATGTGAATCAGGCGCCGCCCAGACCCTAGCCGCCGCGGAATTGACAGATCCGGCAAGATCTAAAGCGGAGTGAGACAATCCGACGGTGGTGTTCGGTCGAATAGGCTGAAAATCGTAGCTCGGGACGATCGCTTCCTTCTTCGACTCCAAACCATTATCGCCGACACGTGATCTCTGATGATCGCCGTCGTTTGAGTTATTGTCGTTCATCAGATCCATTATCTGTTTATCCGAGAACAGAGTCGTATTCATCGATCCAGAGATAGATTACATTATTATATAAAGGTCTCCCTTTGATTTTATATGATTTTTTCTAACTTCCTTGTGGGAAAATAAAATATTATCATGAGTAGTGATATAATTTGAGCAATATTGTGCGCTATGAAAACTGGTAAAGCCCATTGGGCTTGAATTTTTTAATTAACCTATGACAACTATACTTTGTAGTTTGTACCGACATCTAGTTTCAAACAGAACTCGATGTTGTAGGACATAGGACGAAAACGAAAACATCCATGTGTTACACGTGTTACGTCAAGCTCATGCAATAGTACAATTCAATCTCTAAACTTTTTTTCTTTTTCATTTTTTTTTTTTTTTAACAAAAAATTTGGACAATTTCTCGATTTGTGCGTGTCATCCTTGTGCAGGGGCCATGCTAATCTTCTCTGTATCGTTCCAATTTTATCGGATGTCCCCAAAGGGACACTTTTTTTCTTTTTGATAAATGTGAAATTTATTCATCAAAAAAAAACTATTTTTACAATCAATGGTGCGGAAAAAGAAATTTAAATCAAATATCAAATATACAAAATATCTTTTTTATTGCAAGAAATTCATCTGCTTGCAAACCACAATCTCATAGCCTTCTCGTGTTTCTTCCCCCCATTTGCAATCTCTGAACTTTATACTTTGAATTCAATTTGATATGTATAAACTCAGCTATTACATGGATACACTTGACAAGTTTATATAACGCTTTTGCTTATTCGAAAAGGCTTTGCGGTAATCAACAAACGGGACGTAGTCTACCACTTATCACTACCTTATCGTCGTCCTCTTCCTCGTCTCCAAGTAGCCGCTGGGAAGAATCATCGGATTCGGAAGATGATGATGGACCACAAAAGATTCCACCCCACCGTGGAAAGTAAATAAGTGTGACAGATATAGACACGACAAAAGTCATTAACCCCATAAGTGAAATGCTTCTTTGCTTTCTAACATTATTGCCGGAAAACAACAAAAGCTGTGTCACCACCGCACCTACAGTCCCACCGCTTCCCGTCATTCCCGCCACTACTCCTAAAGATCTGTCACCGGAAAAAAAAATCAATTACTTAAAACTGAAATTTAAAAAATCAAAACAGTGACACTAACCTCGTGGAGACGAAGGGGACGACACCAAAGATGAGACCAGAAGCAGCTTGAACAAATATAGAGAAGACCCACATGACGGCGATTGAGCCCCAGAGCGAGTTGACTCGTCCGAGTAACACACACAGCAACCCAGCCACCGACTGTACCACCCAGAGTCCGCAAAGCCTCCCTCTCATTCCGAATCTTTTCCCCAGCAAGTCGGAAACCATCCCTCCCGCCGGTCGCGACGCGACGTTCGATATCGCGAAACTCGCCGCGATCGTTCCCGCCGCCTCTAGATTCACGCCGAATCGCTCGTAGAAGTATCCGGCGATCATGTTGTCCGTCGTGAGCTCGACGCCGAACGAGTATCCGTACAGCAGGGCTAGGATCCACGCTCTGTAATTTCCAAGTCCGTCGAGAAGGATTCCGACAAAACTGGAATGTTCTTCTTTTTCTTCAACCGGAGTTCTGTTTTTGTTTCGGTTAGAGGCTTTTTTGTTACCGTCGGGAGTATCTTGTCCGTAGAGGAGAACGAGGACGGAGGTGATAACCTGAAAAACGGCGGGGAGTACGAATGACACGCGCCAAGAGACGGAGCGTGGGAGGAATCCGGCGAAGGTAGTGTAGAGAATAGGCATAAGGAGCTGAGAGACACCAGCGCCGACGTTAGCCCAACCGGCTGAGACGCCGTTCGCTAGACCAACAACGTTGCCGGAGAACATGGAGGACATCCAGTACTGATTAGCAACGAAGTTCGCTAGCGAGAAACCGACGAAGAAACGGACGAGGATGAAGGAGGTGGGAGAGGAGACGAGTGCGGTGGAGAGGATGGCGGGAGCGGTGAGGAAAGAGAGGATCGCGGAGGAAGTGCGTGGGCCTATGAGATCACAGAGTGGACCCATAGCGAGGCGGGAGAAGATAGAGCCAGCAAAGGAGGCGGTTGCGGCGGCGGATAAGGTGGAGGAAGAGAAGCGGAGGTCAGAGGAGATGACCGGGATTAGAGGAGGGATGGAGAAGGTGGAGAAGAAGCAGGAGAAGAGTGAGAGCCATGCTAGGTGAAAGGCGCGTGAGTGAGGCGAGTTAAGTGAGAACGGTCGGAACACGGTGGCTCGGCCGCTGGAATCAATAGGGATTGTGGAAGCGGTGTTACGTCGAGATGGATCCATTATTTTGAGAAGAACTCGCTATCTCGACAGCACGATCAACATTATTATTCAACAAATATCGTGATCATATTGTGGCTACAGTTAATCCGATCATATAACATCAATTTCTTCAAATTGAAAATATGCGGACAAAAATAATACTCTTTCCGTTTATATTATTTGTGTTCTATATTCTATATTTATTTACACATATTAAAAAAACATATGATTTTGTATATTTCCAAAATAAAAACAGTATTACCTATACACCTAATAATATTTCAACCAATAGAAAAATAAAAACACAATTACCTATAGATTTTATTAATGAATTTTGCATTGAAATTCTAAAATAACACTTATTTTTAAACGAAAATTTTTCTCTATAACGATAAATAATATGAAACGGATGGAGTATTATCGGAGCGAGTAGTTACTATCTTTAGTGTTGTCTTAAGCTCCTTGATATTTGTACTTATGTATTTTTGCAGAAATGGGACAAGGAAGTCACGTACTTTTATCATACGTTTTCAGACTATACATCTAATCTAATCAACTCTGATTTCAGGACTTGAGTTGGTTTAGACCGGTTCCGGTTATGTAAACCTCTTCATTATACTCATTACTCAGCCTGCAAGAACAAACAAACACACAGTTACACTAGCTAATTACGCTAAACCTCTGTGAAGCCAATGAATCTCTCTACCAAGAACTGTTCACCACAAACAGCAAAGGACTATCTCTTCACTTCATCCATATATGATTGATTTGGAGACTTTCCAGTACAATCTTGAGCTTTTTGAGTTCAGTTTGGATTCAATCTCATGTTGAAGTTTATTTTGGGTTCGGTTTGGATTAATTGTTTTTTTTTTTTTTACCTCCAAGACGTCTTAAGCTCTTCTTTTATTTTTCATATAAAGGAAACGTCTTAAGCTCTTCTTCTTTAATAGTTGTTTTTTCTATAAAAATAAAGCATTCATGATATAGTATTGGAGTATGATTCCTAGATAAATTAGGAATTATATGAATTAAAATTTAGATAAAACTCTTATATTTTTTTCCTATTTCATGTTGGTTTTTATGATTTCCTATTCTAGCTTTGCTTTACTTGGTATATATACTAAGCTTATTCATTAATAAACATAACTTACTTTGATCTTAAACTAGAATTTGTCATATAGTTTCCTGGTCTCTTTTTCTTCTTGTTTCGATCAAGTAAAAAAGATGTGTCCGTTGAGGTTCGTATTAGTGTTCTTCTCAGCAGTACTCGCTGGATATTTCGCTTGGAGGACGGTGGATTCCTTACCGGATCTCATCTCAGAAGACTTACCAGTGGAAGCCAAGGACAAAGATGATAAACAAGGACACGGTTTCAAAAGAAAGATGGGTAATGGGTTCTGGATGTTTGTTGATATGGCTAGCGGAAGGTACCTTTGGAGAAATCTCATGGAGTTATCAAGTCACTAAACAACATAGACTAAAAAAATTCAGTCTGTTTAGCTTCTTGTGCAGAAAGTATTAGTTCTTCTTTTTTTCTTATCTCATAGGTTTTGTAATTTAAACAGTTGGATATTAAAAACAAGGAAACATTATTTGTAGTTTCTTTATATATCATGAATCGTTAATGTATATTTTAACTTAAGTCATATCGTTATTTAATCATCTAAACTTGAGAAAACTACATTCAAAGAACTAAAAATTACAAATCAAACAATTGTATCAGAAGAAAGATTAGTTTGTCCCCAGTCCCTACGTTTATAACATTATTTTACTCGCTCCATAAAAGCAAACTTCTTATTCTTGTTGTACCAAGGACTTTACTCATATCTAAGATTGTTATCGAGATAACAAGATCTTTCACCTCTTGCACACACCAAGAACTTTTGAATCAACTAAAAAAAAACTTTTGAATTAACTCTGAAGATTGATCCAAAACCCTATATTTCTGTTGACTTGTAACGAAAGTCATTACAAAGGAGGGGTAACATATATGGGCCTAACTAAATGGGCCGAGTTAATTATTAGGTTAAAAAAGCAGCCCGCTCAGGTGTTGAGAGGGAGATATTTCCTTAAAAAGTGAAAGGTTTTCTCTCTTCTCTGTGGCGTAGTGAGTGAGTGAGAGAGAGTAGAATACTCAAAGGTCTCTGCTTTTGGATCTTTCTTTGTCTAATCTCTGCAACATTCTCTCTCTCTCTCTCTCTCTCTCTCTCTCGACAGTTTAATCGCAGTAAGTGTTCTCGAAACTTCCTTTTTTTTTCTTCATCTTCCTCGTCCTGAAACTCCACCGGATCCGATTTTCCGACATTTTTTTCCGCGGGTAGTTTGGGGATTTTAGCTGCATTTCATCGTTTCACCTAGCTTATGGTATAGATTGTCTGTTTTTGTTTGTGTTTTGTCTTGTCATGTTGTCTAGTCGAATCTCTTCTTTTTGCATGTTAGGGTTTTCGTTCTCGTTTTTGTCTGGAAAGTTTATCGTGACCTTTGTTAGGGTTTTGTTTTTCTTTTCAGATAGTGATGTGAAAAGACAAAAGCTTTGTCCTTTTTTCATCATGTTGTTGTTTCATTTGACGGATCGCTTTTTGACATGTTCGTTCTTTCTTGTTCCAGGACTTTGGGTTATGGCTGCTACAGCTACTGCTTCAACAATCCGCTACGCACCTGAGGATCCTAATCTCCCTAAGCCATGGAAAGGTCTTGTGGATAGTCGAACTGGGTATTTGTACTTTTGGAATCCTGAGACCAATGTTACCCAGTACGAGAGACCACCTGGTTTAGCTCCTCCCGTAAGCTCTCCGGTTCAGACCCAGCAACCTTCTTCTGGGAAGGATGAGGATAAGGGCAGTGATAGGCCTAATCATGACTCTGGATCGAGGTTTGGTGAGGTACTGGTTTATTATACCTGCTGCCTCTGTGGCTCATTTCTACAGTTTTTTTTTTGTAACAGTGAATATTCATAAAGGCTGCTTGCAATATTGTGTTGTGTTTAAAGTTCTCTTTCACTTGGGACAGGCAAGCAGAAGTGGACCTATAAATTCAAGCAATGCTACCAGTGGACCAGGGAATGCTGCATCTTGTGGACTGGTTGCCACAAGGCCTCCTTCTTCGGCTGCAGGGAATGAAAAATTGTCCCCAGAGGCCTATTGCCGCCGCCATGAAATTACTGTCACTGTTAAGTATTCATGACTTGAATCTCTCTTGGAATCCTTTATGTTTGTCTCTCTTCGTTTAACCATTGACTATGTAAATTTCTTTGTCCTACTGACTCTGGTATCTATTTTTTTGTTCTTGCTAGGGAGGCCAAGTGCCGCCACCTTTAATGTCTTTTGAAGCCACTGGTTTCCCTCCAGAGCTTCTGCGGGAGGTATGAGATCATCTTTCTTTCCTTATCACTATCACATCATGTGTTTTTTATCCTCACACTGTTTTTGGTTGGGAATGTTTATTTTCACATTGCTCTTCTAGTGAGCTAAGACTAGTTTGAGTTTTTTTTTTTTTTTTCATGTTGGACCCATTGTTTTATTATTTTATAAAAGAGCTACTTTGTCTAATATTCCAGACTTTATGTCTGCGTGCTTTGGGGGCTATATTCTATTCCCATACTTTGTCTGCTACAGAGCTGGACTACTTGCGCTTTTGTTTTCTATGAGGATTTTATATATTTAGATTTTAGCAATTACTGACGGCGTAGACACACTGAGTAGAGTCACAATATTATGCCACGTGCACTCTCTTTTGTCCCAGGTGCGATATTTGCTCTTGGAGGAGCTAATGTCGTACGCTGTGCCACTTCTTTGGGGGTCCTTGCAAATTTTATTTGGAGTGCTCTTTTTGGTGGACCAATTTTTTTGGTAAGGGCTTTCAAATTAACCCAAAGCTCGTGGCAAAACCTTTTGATGTTCATGTTTCATTTCTCCCTCACTGGGTCTAGCTAGACACAAATAGATTCCTCCTCCTGCTACAAATTGGAGGATGATGCTTCATCTGGCTTCATAAGCCGTGAGTAACAGCTGTCTTTTGTGTTTTTTTTCTCTAAAGGGTATCCTGGTTTTGTTTTGTTTTCAGTTATACGGCGCGGGATTCTCTGCTCCAAGTCCAATTCAAGCTCAGTCATGGCCAGTTGCGATGCAAAACCGAGACATAGTAGCCGTCGCTAAAACAGGCTCTGGAAAAACTCTCGGTTACTTGATTCCAGGCTTCATGCATCTCCAGCGCGTCCGCAATGATTCACGAATGGGACCAACGATCTTAGTATTGTCACCTACTAGAGAGCTAGCCACACAAATCCAAGCTGAAGCTTTGAAATTTGGCAAGTCATCAAGAATCTCGTGTGCTGTAAGTCAAAGCTCTCCTTCAAATCTATGGATAATTACTGAAACTTGACAACTGGTCTTGTTTTCTGATGGTAGTGCTTGTACGGTGGAGCCCCAAAGGGTCCTCAACTAAAAGAAATAGAGAGAGGTGTTGATATTGTCATTGCAACTCCCGGGCGATTGAATGATATCCTTGAGATGAAGAGAATCAGTCTTCATCAAGTGTCTTATCTTGTGCTGGACGAGGCTGATAGAATGTTGGACATGGGGTTCGAGCCTCAGATCAGGAAAATTGTGAATGAGGTTCCCACTAAGCGTCAAACCCTCATGTACACAGCCACATGGCCTAAAGAGGTCAGGAAAATTGCGTCTGACCTGCTTGCTAACCCTGCACAAGTCAACATTGGTAACGTCGATGAGCTCGTCGCCAACAAGTCTATTACTCAGACTATTGAAGTCATACCACCGATGGAGAAACAAAGAAGGTTGGAGCAGATATTGCGGTCCCAGGAACCAGGTTCCAAGATTATTATCTTCTGTTCGACAAAAAGGATGTGTGATACTCTCGCAAGGAACTTGACCCGCACGTTTGGAGCTGCTGCTATACATGGAGACAAGTCTCAGCAAGAGCGTGATGATGTGCTGAATCAGTTTAGGAGTGGCAGGACTCCTGTTCTTGTTGCAACTGATGTAGCTGCTCGTGGACTTGATGTTAAAGACATCAGGTATTTATTGATATCTCGATCTATAAGTAAGTTTGAAACAAATGGTAATGCTAATTAATGGAGATTCGTGATTCACAGGGTGGTGGTGAACTACGATTTCCCAAATGGAGTAGAGGATTATGTTCATAGAATTGGAAGAACCGGAAGAGCTGGAGCAACCGGTTTAGCTTACACCTTCTTTGGGGACCAAGATGCAAAACATGCTTCAGATCTGATCAAGATCTTGGAAGGAGCAAGCCAGAAAGTCCCTCAGGAGGTCCGTGAATTGGCTACACGTGGTGGTGGAATGAACAAATTCCGCCGCTGGGGTACACCTTCTGGTGGCCGTAGTGATTCAGGTTATGGTGGCCGTGGTGATTCAGGTTATGGAGGTCGTGGTGGTTCTGGTTATGGTGGAGGTCGTGGTGAATCTGGTTATGGTGGACGTGGAGGTGATTCTGGTTATGGTGGACGTGGAGGTGGTTCCGGTTATGGTGGACGTGGTGGTGATTCAGGTGGTAGAGGAAGCTGGTCTGACAGGTAAATAAAATCATAAAGGAGTCATTGGGATCTCACTTACTTTTATTATTTGTATGTACTTAGAAAATTTGGTGGTTGAAGCAGTGGTCGTGGCTCGGGATGGGGAAGAGAGAGAAGCCGTAGTCCTGAGAGATTCAACAGAGCTGCACCGTCCACTTCCTCACCGCCTCGCAGCTTTCACGAGGCTATGATGATGAGACAGAAGTAACTTGTTGTTTTTTTACCGGATAAGGGATAATATGAAAGAAAAGATCCCCTTTCGGTTAATTATTCATTTTGTGAAGTGTGTGTGGAGCAAAGTCGCTATAACTTTTAACACCACACTTCAGTACAAGATACTTCTAATGTTTTTTTTTTAACGGAGAATCCTTTCGTGTTTATATTATTAAGACAAAAAACTTGTTTATGGGCTCTTTGTCTTTTGCTGATGGTGTTATTTTGATCTAACATGTTTGTTTGTGTTACTGAATCATAAATATATGAACCAAAAATATGAAATCATTTAAATATATACTTACTCACTTTGATAACTTTGCAATCCTTTGAATTTTGATAGAAAACGGTCAACTAATTTTGTTCTCTAAACACGTGATATAAGCTCAAATCACCAGGTTCAAAGCAAAGCTAGACGGACATCTTTTGATTGCACACAGAGATTGTGAATAAGATTGGTCCAGAAATAGCCCAATAATATTGATCATCATCGACCACATTAGTTCCTTGGACTAGTCTACAGAATTCGCACATGGGCCTTCCATCAGTTAATAGATGGGCCTAACTAATATTTAAAACACCACAACAGAGTTCATAACAGACCACCACCTAAACAAACAAGTCGCTGCTACTTTTATTAACACACACTTATCTTAAGATGAGATGATACTGCGTTACGATAATATAACGTTCAAGCTAAGTTTTCAGACACAACCATCAAGATCTTCTCATCTCCTTTGTTGTCTCACGAACCACATCCAGAATCCTGCAATACTCAAAGAACAACGAAGACTGTTCACCTTCAAGACCACTCCTGCTTACTCTGTTACCACCAGCGAGGTTGTTGCACGGACTACCTCCGATCACTAGATCAAACCCACCAAACCGCTACATCAACTCTACAATTTTGTCTCTTGTTAGTTCTTGCACGTCTTCAAACTCTACCAACACTCCTCTTTGGTTAGTTTGCTCCCAAAAGTCCTTCAAGATGGTTCTGTTTACTGCTGAGATCTCCACAGAGAACCGTTTTCGTCGGGATTTGGAGACGGTGAAGCGCCACTTCTCCACCACCAATACCAGTGAACAACGAGAGAACATTGATTCCATCTGGAAACAAGGGTTTAAGGACAGAGAGATGATATGCCACTGTGTCCACCTAAAAACAAGTTCAAACCCAAAACATCATCAAAACATAAGCAAAACGCAGACATGTATGGACAGTCTCTTAAGGTTCGGACAGGACAGGATGTGAGAACATCTGGAAAGTTCCCAACTGATCCCATTTATGAATTATGATCAGTTCCTCAAGTAAAGGGCAAGCAGAAATAAGCTTTTCAAACACTCCAAGATTACAGAAGCATACGTAATAAAGAGACAATGACTTAAGAGCTGGAAAAGAAGTGTCCTCAGGAATAAGAAGCATACGGATTTTAGAAAGACCATGTAGTTTCAGCTTAACAAGTGTCTTGCAAGCTAAGGCATCCAATACTAGTGAATCGTGAGTAGTTTTGTCAAGAGGAAGATCCAAGATGCCAGGGTTCAGCGCATTACGTGTCTAACGGTTGGTATGAGATGATTCAACACGAGTCGACCATTCAGAGTGAACCTCCTTATTATGTCAGAACTGCCTGACACACCAACATGGCAACATGACTCGATCAACAGAATCCATGAAACGTTTCCGGTTAACAGCGAAACCTAAGGACGTGTTTGGTTTTGTAAAGTGGATATGATTTGGTGTGAAGGGAAGGCAAACACACTGAGCCATTTCTTGGAGAGAAGGGAGGTTGAAGCAATCCTTTTCACTACTGCAACGCTGTTAGGTTTAGGGTTAGGGTACTTAAGCACCAAGGAAATGAGAATGCGTCTGGTTTTTACATGGTTTAGTTTGATCCGGTTTTCAGTTCGGTTTATGCTGATTGATAACTTTGACATTTGACCGTTATGTTGATAATTGATACTTATGTGACAAAACCAACACTGGATCATTTAACCATATGTGGAAGACATGGAAGAGTCGAAATATTACACAACAAATTTTAACCACACTCTCCACCAAAATGTGAATTGTTCTGTATGTAGTTTTAAATTCAAATGTTATCTTTTTATTGTCTACTACTTATAAATGTACAGTACTATCAGACTTCACATTCTTTAGAGCATTTACAAAAAGTCTCTCTATTTTAAAGTTTGCAAAACTATATTTGAAGTTTAAAAGTATTCTTCTCCATAAGCAAAACTTCATACTTAACTTCAAAACTATTTGTATTTTATACAATGGTCATTATATTTGTCATAACTAATTTAAATTCATAAAAAAATATAAATAACTAGCTCACATATAAACTTATTACAACAATAGTAATTATTATAGTATAATATTACACTACAATATATAGAAGTACATAATTAAATATTAAACTACAAAAAATGTCACATTAAATCTTATAATATTGTTGTTGTCTATTTCTAGTTCTAAAATATTTAAATTTTATTTTAATGTTTTAAAAGATTTATGTGTAAAATTTAAATTTATAAAAATAATTTAAAATATTTATGAGATAATAATTTTTAAAGATTAAAATGATAAACGATAAAATATTTAAAAATTATAAATATAACGTGTAATTGTAAGGACCAAAATCCAGATAAAAATATGAAACTATAAATTTGAAGTTTTAAGTAATGACACTCTTTATATTTGAAGTTTCACTAATCAAAACTTCAAATTTGAAGTTTTAGAGTTTGTTTTCGTAGAGTAGTAGAACTTTCATATTCAAAGTTATATAATTTTTTTTAAAGATGCTCTTAGGCTAGATAAATTCACATTGTATATTCTCCGAAATTTTAGAATATTAACTTTTAAAAAATCCTAAAAATGATTGATTTTAATCATTGAATCCCAGTGAAGGAGACTCTACCAAATCCAAGATGACCAATCTGATACAACTCTAACCACACTCTCTCTTCTTCAACTCTTGCACTTGTTCTCGACTCTTCATCTCCCCCATTCGACGTCGTTTTCTCCTCCTCGTCCTCCTCCTCCTTCATTAAACTCCCATCTCTCTCCACCACAAACCGGTGATCATCATCATCTCCTCCACCACCACCGCGTTTCTCATCTCCCTCGGCCGTCTCAAACCGACATTGATGGTTACTATAATGATGAAACTCGTCTTCACTGTTGATTTTACAGCGGCGTTGTCTCTTGTGTAGCCTCCGCTTGTTATTTTTCTTCCGGCTGCAGCCACCGAGACATCGACGTCCTATAATCCAAGGGACCTTAACGAAAGTGAGAGTAAGAAAGTTTATGATGGCACATGGACAGCAACAGACCGCTACACAATCAGCAATCGCCGCAGCCGCCCACGACCGGCATCTCTTGCCTGAGCATTTTTCTTCCTCGCCGTGGTTGTTGTAATGCCGTTGTCGATGGTTGTCTTCGTAGACGACGTCGTTTTGAGTGTGGGTTTCGACATCGTTTCTACGTGAAACTCGATGCGGGTTTTCCTCCATGAAAACTAAACCCTGAGTGCTACAGAAACAATGAGCTTTTGTTACTCTATATATACACATCAATAACAACACTTATTTTGAAACGAAAATTTTCCTCTACAACGACAATTAAATCGAAACGGAGAAAGTATATAAATGTATAGATTTATGGATCAAAGTTTGAGAAAGGTTTTGCTTAATAGTAAAAAAAATGAAGAAAACAGAGAGGTGTAGGAAAACAAGTACAACTTGAGATTTTCCATGCACTTTCACTTAAAGACAGTTCAAGTTTAGATTCAAATGTCCCTCACGCTTTCTTAAAGCGCATGTATACCACGGCTGATGCTTTAGTACTAATTTGATTCCTCTTGTCAATTTTTAGTCAAACATTTACATAAGAAAAGAAAAAGTATCCGAGTCCTTTGGACTAACGCCATTTCCATTGCTAGGTTTTAAATGGGTTTCTGAGTTATTAAAAAAATAAATATAAAGAAATATAGAAGAGGCTGACAAAAAAATAAGAAAAAAAAATAGGAGAGTGATGATGAATTCTCAAATGAACTTTTTCAAACGAGAGACTATGAGAAGTGAGAACTGCATTTAAAAACTCTATCCACACATGTCACTGTGTTTAAGTTTTTGTAAAAGAAAAAAAATTCAAATACATAACTAATATCTTAATGATTAGCTAGAAGAAAGAATATTAAAAGATTAATATTGCGATAACGTGGATGGTTAGTGGGAAGGAGGCTCTTTCACGTGGATTGCCGGGGTCTTCTGATGCCCCAATTACGTGGCATGTAATAAAATACAACTAAGAAAGCAATAGAAAATAGAGTTTGGCCTAATAGGAATCTCTCCCTCAATTAATTACAGAAAACGATGATATATAAACTAATTAATTAAAAATATTTGATCATGAAGATATTGCTTTTGACTCTTGGAAAGGTTGTAGAGTTGTATTTTTAGGCTCATTTTTAATTACTGAAGAATCGTAATCAATCTTTTAAAAAATATAATGTATTTGTTTTGTGTGTTTGAGATTTTTTTTTCTCCCTTTTTTTTATCAGAGTGGGACCTTGTACTATTGTCCCTTTTCACTTGTATAAGGTGAAAGTGCAAACTGGTGGGTAAATTTCAGAAAATGTAATTTGCATGTTCATACCCTATACTGATGTGCACACGTGGCCATATATATGCTCTGAGTAAATGGTTTATCAGCTAAATTTCGATATATGGGCAATTTTCATAAGAAATCAAAGAAAGTTCAAACATGCAACCTAAAAGAAGTCCATCTAATTCATAATATGATCAGGATTTAAAATAAATATAGCTCTACAAAAGTAATTATCAACGACGAACACAGTAGCTAATTAAGAGCATGCTCATAATTACTAATTGGAAAGAGGAGAACAATGAGTCAAATGTAGAGATTGTTAGTGATGCATGAATTACCTTGGAGGATTCCTTAACTCCTTTCTTTTCGAGTTTATATAATTATGTACGCATATACATAAGGGAACAAAGGTAATACGTTTTCATTTGATGTGCTGTATATTGTAATAATATTAAGAGGTAAGCTTTGGATTGGTATGATGGATATGGTGAAGGAAATATAAGGAGATTAGAACCCCCAAACCAAAAGAAGGAGAAGCAGAACAAAAGAGAGGATGAAGAAAGATGATTTGACCTAGCAAATGCTCCACATATATACATGTATACATGTATATATCTTTCATATACCTACACACATGTACACGTGTAAAGAAAGAGTTTTTTTGGTGTAAAGAAAGAGTTAAACACGAATATGTTTCACAGTATACCTCATAAAGAGCTATATATATGAATATAATAAGCTAGTAGATACGTATGTAGAATGTATTTTATTTTAGTATTCGACCAAAACAAATAGTAGTATAAGTTTTGTATATGTACAATTAGGTTTTTGTATCAATTTTGGGTAGGAATCGGCATATCGGATGATCCAGGTTTTTATTTATGTTAAACTGAATTAGAAAAATTATTAGCATATCTAGTTTTACTATGACAACATGAATATCCGTTACAATTTTATGCTTAAGCTAACAAAATACGTATTACTAAATTATCATTACCTATTAGCTTTGATTATTTATTACACGAGAAATTACTATCATTTCAGAAGCCGAGAAATGTGTGATATGTTCAAAGATTCAGTAATTCACGATATTGATAATCAAATAGATTTAGATGCATGTATAACAGCATAAGTGCAAATTAGTAAATTACAACGAGTCAAGGACAATGGCTTAAATGTTTTGAATTAAAATAATACTTCCTCTGTTTCATAATAAATGTCATTTTAACTTTTTGCACACAGATTAAGAAAACATTTAATTTTGCATATTTTCTATAAAAAAACATCATTACCCATACACCTAATCATATTTCAACCAATAGAAAATTAAACTGGAAAATAAAATCAATAAATTATGTATTGAAATCTTAAAACGACACTTATTTTGTAACGAAATTTTTTCTCTAAAACGACACTCTTTACGAAACGGAGGGAGTATAATTTACTAGGCAAAATACTCATTCCGTTTCATATTAGTTGTCGTTTTAGGTTTATGCACACAGATTAAAGAAACATTTAATTTTACATATTTTCAAAATAAAAACACTATTACCAATATACCTAACCACATATTAACCAATAGAACATAGAATATTACCAATAAATTTTGCATTGAAAACCAAAAATGATACTTATTTTGAAACAAAAATTCTACTCTAAAACGATATCTAATTTGAAAAAGAGGAAGGGAGTAGTATTTAGCATATATATAATGCATGTAATCATAATATCATATGATATGATAGTCTGACCAATAATGGGATTTCCAATGATAAGATGACGTGGTCTTGACTATTTATATTTTTCAATCGAAGTATATATCATACTGATAGGAATATTCGTGTTTGCGCATTAAGATATGGAGTACATTATATAATATTGTAAATAATTCGACGTTACGTGTTTATATATATTTATATGGATAATATTTATATAGATGAATAATAATAGTAGTTGAGTTCCATAAATAACTAAACAATATATAGTAGTTATAATTATAGGTCGTAATACGTTAGTATCTAATAATTTTAAGCATAAGTTTCGAGTTTTAATTGGTATGATGATGATTGATGATACAAAAAATCTGAACTTTTGTTTACTCTATAGTTTGCACTCCAAAGAAAAGCCAAATCTGACTGGTGATAAATTAGGAGTTTCCTTGATGATTGAGGAACCTTTGAGGAAAATAAAGAGCTGATAAATTGCATATTCGCGTTGTGTGAATTATTCACTAACGATTAACTTACGTATAGTTTATTAATTTCTTCTTCAACTAATTATTAGACCAGATCTTTTTTTTCTTTTTACTTTTGGACTCCACCTACTAGTACGTTTTATATATAAGGTTGTATTACATGCTGTAAACCAAGTCTCTCGTTAGTCCGTCTCAAACTAATTAATTTATATTTTTCACAACTCAAACCGTTTTATAATTATGCGAAGTAACGGAACTTTGTGTTCGGTGAGCCAGAAGACAGAGAGAATCATATCATGGGAACTCGCCCCTATTTGTGTAGCTTTCAATGCATTTAAAGTTTTTTTTTTTAACATCAAAAATGAACAAATACCAAAATTGTAAATTTATACTTTCTCTATTTTATTTTAATTGTCGTTATACATTTATACATATATATTAATAAAATATATAATTTTGTATATTTTCAAAATAAAAATACAATTACCAATACATCTAACCATATTTCAACCAATAGAAAAATAAATTGAAAAATCATTTTAATAAATTTTGTATTAAAATTCTAAAGCGACACTTATTTTAAAACGAAAATTTCCCTCTACAACGATAATTAAATCAAAATAGACAGAGTACATTTTACCTTTTCGTTTATAGTAATTTTAGTGACTTTTTATAAAACATGAATATTGTATTAAAGCATCTCTAACCTCATTTCATATTTTATTATAAAATAAAATAAAATATAAAGTAAAGAACAAAAAAATATTATTTAATTTATGAAATAATCACTTTTCTGTTTGTTAATTACTTTATTTTCACTATTTTACAGAAAATATAGAATAAAGTTGAAGATATTTTTACAAAATTAATCATCGGCAATGTCTTAAAGAAATACACTTATTTGGGTTGCGTTCAGTGTAGGTGTGAGCTATGTTACATATAATTAGAATCGAGTTCACATAAGCAAAATCGTATAAACGCGCAAATATAATTTTTTAAAAAATAAAAAGTGGATATGTGTTAGAAGTGTATATTAATCATATATATATATATAAATACTAAAGAGAAAATTTTATAAGATTTATAACTAAAAAATTTATATGATTTAACTTTTAAATAAAATATTTATTAATTTATAATAATTTTAAACAATTTTATATTAAAACTGTGAAAATACACATAAATTAAGTTTATAAAAATATTATATTAATTATTTTGATATTTCATAAACAAAACAATTGACACAATATATTTGAATATATATACTATTTCTCTATTAAAAACTTCAATGCATGAAAATAATTTATAGTATTAGTTTTAATATTTATATATTTTTATTCTCTTTTTTTCTTTACTATTATATTTTAAATTTTATATAAAAACAAAAAAAGATTTTTTATATTTTTTATTTATTTATGATACTATATTTTTTAAAGGAAATATGATTTTACAACAGAATCCTAAGTTTTCAACATATTTTTAAATATAATAGTTAAAAAATATTTGGAAACGAGATTCCGTAAGCTTTTACGAGATTTAAGTTCCAAATTTGGTTTTGAAGTAGGAAGCAGATGTCTGATGAAGCTATTTAACTTAATATTTAATATGTGAGTACAACTGTACAATTTTAAATTTGTAATATTGCCATAAAATGATTTTAATATTTTAGATTTTGGTTATTGTATTTAAAAGTTAATGTTTATAGTATAGTTGATGTACTTGTCTTTAAAACTAAACCATCAAATAAAATGTAAAAATATAAGTGGTTAAATTTTATTGACAAACAAAAACATTGATAATCTTTATAATCTATTTATTATTTTTATTATGTATAAAATAGTCAAATATCAAATATTTATATTCAGAATGATTATTTAAGTTACTACTCCTTACGTTTCAGTTTAATTGTTATTGTAGAGTAAAATTTTGGTTTCAAAATAAGTGTTGTTTTATTGTTTCAATGTAATATTTATTGATTTTTATTCTAATTTATTTTTTTATTGGTTGAAATATGGTGAAGTGTATGAGTTTGGTGTTTTTATTTTGAAAATATGCAAAACTTAATATTTATTTAATTTGTGTGTTAAAGTCTAAAACTACAATTAAAATAAACGGGTGGAGTATGTTTCAGAAATTGATTTGAGTAAGGAAATAATTAAATACACATCAGGATTTAGCAGCATAATCTTATTAAATCATGATGTGTGTTTAATTATTTCGTTAATCTAGTATGCTAACTATTAATCTAGTAATATAAATTTATACTGGTCAAAATAATTGTATTTGTAGACTTACAGCTATGTGCTATTACATTCCCTTTGGAGTTTCGAAGCTCCCTTAAAACAAAATCAGAATTACATGAGAAGTTTATGTTTTAATTTAGTCTCAAGTAGTTTACTTGGTAGTTTGGTAATTAATAGACTATCCAATTATTCAATAAATAATATTAAAGGAAATACTTTAGACTAGTATTAAAAAGTTTTTACCACAAAATAATACATATGAAGATAAAAATCAAAATATTTTATTAAAGAGGTAAATATATATATATGTATATCCATAATGTTAATTAATATAGATTTAGGGTTTAGAGTTAAAAGGTGAAATTTTAGGGTTGAGATTTTAATTTTAATTTTAAAAAATAAAAATAAAATATTAAATTTTTTAAAATAAAAGAGACTATTTTAGTATTTTTTTGAATGATATTTTATAATGAAAATTTAAAAATATTATTTGAAAGAATTACTTTAATATTAATTAGAAAGTATTTTTTTACATCTAATTAGAAAATATTTTAAACTCGAATTATTTTATGTTGTAGTCAATCCACTCTATAGTACTCCCTCTGTTTCATAATAAGTGTCGTTTTACATCTGCGCACACAGATTAAGAAAACATTTAATTTTACATATTTTCTATATAAAAACATCATTTCCCATACACCTAACTATATTTCAACCAATAGAAAATTAAACTAAAAAATAAAATTATTAAATTTTGTATTGAAATACGAAAACGACACTTATTTCGTAACAAAAAAATTTCTCTAAAACGACACTCTTTGTGAAATGGAGGGAATATTAAATATGGCAGCATAATCTTATAAAATGTTAATTTTTTTGTCAATAAATTTTCATTGGTCGTTTTTTTGAAAGTGATGTATATAATTTTGAAGCAACTTAAATAAATCAAACAACTTCATGACTTTCCGTGCATTTTTAACATAAAAATAGCAGCGTCGTTCACGCTCTTTTTCTCTCTGGTTTTGCCGACTTTTGGAGTGGCTTTGGCTACAAAACACTGCACGTGCATTCGACTATGAGATCGCCACGTCGGTAACTGAGATGCTCTTTTGTTTTGTCGAGAAGAACAACAACAAAGAGGCAAGTCGCCTCGCGGCCTCGCTATGCATGCTCACACCAGTCTTCTTTCACCATGACTAAATCATACTCCCTCCGTTCCACTAAGATGTATGTTTTAGTGTTTTCACATATATTAAGAAAACACATTAATCATACATCGTTTTTAGAAATTATCAAATTCCAATACATTTTAATCAATAGTTTTTCACTAAATTCAATTAATTTTATTGAAAGTTATAATTTTTGTATTGAAAACATAAAAAATACATCTTTATGAAATAATTTATTTTTGTAAAACATTTATCTTAGTGAAACGGGGAGGGAGTATTATTTATTCTGCTATTTGTTCTTCTAATTATTATAATTATACGATGATACGTGCTTTATACCTTTTTTTTGTAAAAGAAGACATCCCTGGTTCGACCAGATTGCTTGTTGTGGATGAACCGGCTGCGTGACTGCGTGTTGCATGAACTAATTATTACACCGTTTAAATATTGAATTATCGAAAACTATATATATATATATATATATATATATATATATATATATTTGATATGTAAAATCCACGCAGAATGGCAATCTGATCATCTCATTTTGTACCGGCCTGAACTAATTTATGTACTGTTGAAATTGGCTTTATCTGCTCGTTATTCACTTATTGTTAGCTATCCAAAATTAGCAAATTCATATATATATAAATTTTCAACAAATACCAACTCTACGGCTCTTTACAACAACCTCCTCCACAGAAAAAGCCACATTCATATAATAAATAATGATTATAGAGGATATAATTAAGCATGCATGATACCATATAAAAGAAGAAAAGAATAAGAGCAAACATTACATCACTATCTCAAACTGCTCCTTTTAGTTTTTTGTCGACTCTATAGCTAAGTAAGCTAACTTTCATGATAGCAACTTCGTAGAGTTCTAGACATGAGATCTAAAAGCTTTTTGTCTGATATTAGATGAGCAGAAGTTTCTGCGTTTGCCTCTGAAACGTTGATACAACCGCAAATCTTTTCGATTTGAACACCAATATCTTTAGCAAGCTTTTCAGCACCATCTTTTGAGAGAATGGTGTCGAAACAAATGTATCTACCAAAGGCGGTTTTATCCCCCAAACCTTCCCATAAACGTACGTGAATTTTAGCCAACCGGTTCACATCCATTGTCGCCAATAATCCGTTGCGATACATATCTTTTGCTCCTGTATTTATAAAAAAAATAGACGTCAAAATCTTATTAGCTGTCTTTGTCCCCCTTGTGAAATGGACCACCCGTGAACTACGTATACATGCCAATACTTTTTTGTTTTGAAGATATATACTCCATCCGTTTCAATTTAATTGTCACTGTAAAGGAAAATTTTCGTTTCAAAATAAGTGTCGTTTTAGAATTTCAATGCAAAATTTATTAAGAAGATTATCTAGTTTATTTCTCTATTGATTAAAATATGGTTATGTGTATATGTAATTGTGTTTTTATTTTGGAAATATACAAAATCATATGTTTTATTAATATGTCTGCATAAACTCAGAACGACAATTAAAATGAAACGGCTAGAGTATATTATAGCATAACATTATTTTTGGACGGTTACACAATATTGGATTCATATTCATTGCAAATACTAGTGCATGATTAGTATATGTTTATATTGTCATGAATAACATAAATGTATGATTGAATTCCTAAGAGATTATATTGTTAATAAAACACTAAGGTTCATTTTAAATTACCTTTAAGATAAGCCAAAGTTGAAGTGGAGTTAAGTTGGAAGAAGTCAGGACCAGTGATAAGAGCAGGACATATAGTGGCAAGCTTTAATCCTTTTGAATCTGCGATTCTCCATGCAGCTTTCTCGGCTTTCAATTTTCCAAGTGCATACCAAAGCTGTGAATCAGACAATATTGGTAATAGTTATGGTGGATCCAGAGAAAACATTATCATATAATAAATAGTAACAAAAACAAATGAATAATTATGATTTTATTTTACCTTATTATCGACGCAGAGCTGTTCATCGCTCCAGCTTTCTTCATTGATAATAGAGTGATCAAGATCGTTAAGGGAATTGTCTTGCAAAGCACATGCTAAGAGAGATGATGTGAAGACGCATTTTCTCACTGACACTGTTCTTGTACATGCTTCTATTACATTTTCACTCACTTTTGCTTCTAATTCCGCCATTGACTTCTGCAAAATATTTGCAAATTGAACATCATGAGTATCATACATTTTGTTAGAACGAGAAACTATGACAGATTAAAAAGAGTTTTTTTTTTTTTTTTTTAAAAAAGATGAAAATTAGAAAGGAACTAAATAGAGAAATTCCTTTAGATAGTCTATTTTAGTTTGTTTTTCACAAAAATAATTTTTTTTAAATGACTAAAATAGGTTTTCTAAAAATTAAAAATGCATTTATAAACATTTATACCTCTAGGATTAACTAATTTAGACTTATGATTTAGAGTTAACGGATGAGTTTGGGGATAGGGCTTCATATTAAAAAAAAAAATCGAATTTTTTTAAAAAAAAAACTATTTTAGTTATTCTATTTTTCAAAGGTTATTTAAGTGAATTGACCAACTACATATGTATTGTATTCTGTTTTTTGTTTGTTACTGATCTGAGTCATCTGAGTGATATGATGACATGTATGCTGTAATTACTGAAACAAATGATATTGGTTCGTACACGTTTCAATTAATAGTTGCCTTAGATAAGGTATCCGCAACCAATCACATCGTAATCAAAAACCTCTTTTTCTAGAGAGCTGTCATTATTAGTAGGTAGAGAATATGCAGGTATGAGGGGAGGTGACAGTTAACTCTCAAGCAAGTGGAACCTAGCTACTATCAATCTAGAAGTGTAGAAATTTCATATTGCAACTCATAACTCTCTTTAGAATCAGGTGGTTGAGGATGAATATTGTCAAAAATGTTGATAGAAACAAAACAAAATCACTCAAAAATCTCAAACAAACGTGGCAAATTTTCAATATATTCAAATGCAATCAACCAAACTCTTTTTATTTATTTTGTTGGTAGCGCAGAGCTATCAACCCTTTCTGTTTTCAACAAAAAGATATAAACAATCTAAAGTTTTAAAGAAAAAGTATTTAGATATATCATTGAAATTTATAATTATGATTGAAAATAAGTACTATATACTCAACAAACATTCAGAAAGACTAAGGTACTTGCTAAGTACCAACCACAGGTCATAACCACTTTTATTAACAAGAAAGTAGAGACACTTAAGAGGTCTTCTAGAAACAAAACGATGGAAAGTATAAAGTAATTAAAAAATATATATCAACTTTGTCACATTCTCATATACACACCTAACACGTACGGCTATGCTTCCATAACAAACAAACAAAAGTTATTTGAATCACGCAGAAAACCACACAAGTAATTGCGTCATGTGATATTAATTATCATACGTAGTCGCATGAGTATAAGTATATATCTACGTATAAACAAGGATGGACATATTATACGTTTATTATATGTGATTTGGTGTGCATTTTGTATATTAGAGGATGATGAAACTGAAACATACCGAATAGCCAGAGATCCCAGCTGGATCTACAAATGCTGCGGTGTGGAAAACGCCATCACAACCATTGAATGCTTTAATCAAACTCTCTGTCTCTGTTAATCGTGAAACTACTGAAGTAATCCTGTTGCCATACGACGCCGTTTCAGCTTCAGCTTCCATCTCGCTCACTTTCTCTTTGTCCTCTGCATATTTTTTTTTCCGACCAAAGTAGGGAGAATGAATCAAACTCCAAAAAATAATAACAATAATAACAATAATAATAATCAAACTCCAAAGCCTCAAAACTTTATAATTTATATATAATCAACTTTATTTTTATTTTCTTTTCGTAAATCATTTTAACTTAAGACATCTTGGTAATTGTAAGTGTAAAATTTACCTGGACAATCAACAACGATTCTCACGGAGTATCCATGAACAAGAAGACGCTTGACAATGGCGCGACCAAGGTATGAAACTCCGCCGGTAACACAAACCAATCTGTTTCCGGCGTCGGAATCAAGATCCATCGCATTTCTTGATTTACCACCTCTCGAGCCTCGGAATCCTTCGTCATCTCTTCTCCTCTGCACAGCGGCGCACATGAACTCCTTCAGCTCCGCTGAGAACTTCTCTGACGAACGTACAAGCCTCATAGTCTGGTGTACACAACAAATGAACGAGTTAAAGAAGTTTAGCTCCTCTGTTCACTGCCTTTTGCTTATTCTTGTTTGCGTTGGCTATGAGTTTAGAGAAGAGAGAGAGAGAGAGAGTTACACAGAGGATAGAGAAACGAGGAAGACCATATATATATATATAGCGAGAGAAAGAGCAGAGGTTGTCGGTACACAACATCACATTAGATTTGCAAAGAGTCTCTGATCTTTCCAAGAAAGACAAGTGTCTTGAAAGGAAGATTATCGGCTCGGCTCGGCTTCAGTATATATACGATCCCATCAACTTTGTATTTATTCGCCATTTGTTAATGCGTCTTTTAGATCATCTCCAAAACCAAATTCAGTTTTGAAGTTAGAAAAAACTTTTGAAAGTTTTTCATTCCCAAAGAGTGATTTCAAATTAAATTTTTACATTTTACATTATTGTCTTTTTAATCAAAAAAATTAAGAAAGTTAATAAAACTTTTAATCAGCAACAAAATATATAATAAAATATTATACACACTATTAATTAACAAGATAATACATTTTATTAGCATAATATTTGCATTTCAAAATAATAATTGATTATTTATTTTATTCGTAGATTACAAGCTAAAAATTGTTGAAAATCTTATATTTACATTAGTTTATGCAATAATTTATTTTCATATAATTTTATCTTTTTGTATTAGAAATTTTTTCTAGAATAGTTATTTTAGTTTATTTTTACAAAAAAAAATTTAAGGAAAAAAATAACCACAATGTTTCATTATAGAGGTAAGTATATATCTATAACCATATGGTTAATTAATGTATACTTAGAGTTTAGAGTTAAAGGGTAGAATTTTGGAGATATAATTTTAAATACTAAAAAAATTAAAAAAAATGTTTTGGTCATTTTCTTAAGAATTATTTTTATGATAAAAATTTAAAAACTGATATTTGAGAGAATTGTCCATAAAAAATTGAAATGACTTTAAAATATGGAATTCCAAATATGGAAATTTACTGTTTAAAATTTCAAATTAAGTTCTGAAGTTTCTTTGGAGTACACAAAACATTAAATTTGAAAATTTGAAGCTAATTTTAGAAATGTTTTAGATAATATAAAGTACTTTAAAATAAAACTACATCTGCCCTTTTTTTTAACCGACAATAATTGTATTATTTTGAATTAGACATTGATTCTAAAAATCAAACGGCCTCTAACAAAGCATAATAAGAATTTTGAATATTTCACTTAAGCTTGCCCATAATGTATTTTTTGCCTTTACAATATGTTGAATTATAATTTTTTAAAACACTATTTACATAGTTGAAATTTATACAAATAAAGATGAAATCGGAAATCAGTCATTTTGTCGATATAGACATTATTTCACTAACTAAAAATAGTCTATTAACATTATTTTCACTAATTAAAAATAGTCTATTACAAATACTACTTCAAAAAAACTATAGAATCTTCATGTATACCAATACAGATTATAGTCAAATAGTACATCTGACTGATTAGAGTACTAGATTTTCGGTTTCATATATCAGCTTAAATGATCTTTCTGTGTATTTGTATATATATAAAAATTCCAATAACTGATCTTTTTGTACATTTTCAAACAAAGATACCATAGTTGTAATAAATTCTTAGAAATAACCACGTTTTACTTGAGAATTTTTATCGCACTAGTATTACTATAAACTATAGAGTCAAATACGTTACAATAGTAAAAAAAAGAAAATACTATAACTACCGTTACTTTAAGACTAAAATAATTTAGTGGTGGTGGATGTATATTAATTTGACCTGAAGGTCGTATTACACGACTGATACTTTGCATGTACTTGGTTTCTGTCCAAACCTCTATCATGAGATTCATTAAGGTCAAACTAGTTGATAATAAGACAGCTAATTGGACTAAGACAAGTTAACGAGCTAACAATAAAAATATCAAAATAGTTAATGATTTGGATAAATTGCTATAGTTATTAAGTTCTGATGCCAAAACGTAAAATATATTCTTCTTATTTTTTGTAATAAATAAATATCTGACCAATTATTTTCTAATAATAAGGATTTTTAGTGATTGAAAAATACACATTTTGTATTATTATTTATACACATGATTATGGAACGTACATGGATTTTGTCTGTGACTCTTGTTTATAAAGCCAAATATATTCATGGCTGCAGCACATTTTCACCAACTCTTTTTACTTTATGGGTTTACTGTTAAAAACTAAATTATAAAAAAACGTAAAACAGTAAATTCTCTTGAATGGACAAGAATGTCAAATTTTGCAAAATTTAATGTTTTAAATTTAAACCGTATGATTCTTCTTCTTCTTTTTTTAACGCAAATGAATTAACGTGCAACACATTGGACCAACTCTGATTACTTAATTATGGGTTACTATTTCTTTTAAAGGGCTAATCTATTCCTCTTGCTCAGAAGGTCTGTAACAAAAAAGAAAAAAGAAAGGCAAAATCTACTGCTCACAAAATCATTAAAGGTAATTAAAGATAAGCTTCGCCATTATTATAAGGAAATTAATTGTTATCGGATGACATATTAAGTCAGTCAACCTAATAACACCATCGGTATGGATATATTTCTTCCATTTTTAATATATATGACGTTTTAGAATTTTGAAAACATTATTAAATTTTTACATTTTCTAAATAAAATTATTTTTAATTATCTATTTAACTACAATTCAAATAATTATAAAATAGAATGTATAACATGATTGGTTATTAAACATTAAATGTTAATAAATTTTACATCCAAAATGAATTTATATTATTTAGAATAATTTTTTTTCAATAAATTATATGAAAAAAACGGAGTATGATATTGCAGGGAACTCAACCGTACATTAATATTACTCACAATCTAAAATTATAAAATAATCATGTATTACTGTAGATCGGTTGATTATCGTAATCGTCAACTTCCTAAGCCTGCTTTGGGTCAAAACAATTAACGAGGGCGAGAAATACGAAGATGCAGTGGAGTTACTTGGTCAAAATTTCTAATTCTGCTTTTGGGCCAACTTTCTTATGCTCTGACCACAAAGTTACAATTCAGATTAATTTATCAAATTTCAAAAATGTTAATTATATTTATCAAAATTTTAATTGATTTAAAATTATAAAAAATAATTAATTATTAAGTTATGTATTTATAGTATAGGTTTAATATATTTTATTAATAATATATGAAAGCTCTGTAATAGATTATTTTGAAATAGAGAGTCGAAGGAAATTGACGTAACTGTATAAGATGGAATGTTGTTAATTTGACATGGAAAGAAAAACATTTGAAAAGAAAAAAGATAAGATGTGGCAATCAAGATTGGGTTACACGGCTCGGCTTAAATGTCTCGGCTGAGAGGGAAAACGCGATTTCTTTGTGGTCAACACGTGTTGAATGACAAGTAGTCACGGACTAACTAGTGATTTTATTATCTCAACAGTACCTCCCTTTGATCCAGAAATCGAGATGGTTAAGTCAATGGGTCTGTAAAAACAACCGAATTTTTGTTAATGGTCAGGGCATCTCCAACCAAACTCCATTTTTTCTTCTATTTTAGAGTAAAAGTGAATATGGAGTAAATATTGCTCCAACCCTACTTTATTTCTCACCTCCATAAATGAAGTAATTTATCTTTTGTTTGTTCATCACTCCATAATAAAGTGAGAAATGAAGTGGGGTTGGAGCAATTTTACTTTATAATTACTTTTACTCTATTTTAAAAGAAAAAATGGAGTTTTACATTGGAGATGCTCTTATAACTTATAATTACAATTACAAACTCCAGTGAGTGGCTTTGACTTTTGATAAGGAAGCCACCAGGTTTTTATTCCGACCAGTTTGTGTCACTGTGTGGTCTTATGTTATTTGTCACACATGCTAAATATGATTATGACCAAAGTCGTATATTTCGTTTAGTCTTTTTTCGGAGGGGGTCCATTGGCCATAGTGAGAAACTGAGAAGTTACAAAGTCGTTAGGCAAATTCTTTTTCCTAAAGTCAAAACCAACCATACTAATATTTTGCCACCTACCAAGAAAAAACAACGGTATTTGTTAATGGGCTTTTTAATCAAATGTTAGTGGACTTATTGGGTTTAATGTTTATGAGCTTATACTCGAAACGATATCGTTTTGAACACGTTTCCACTTCTCTTCCCGTCGGAGCTGGGAGACGACAAAAGACAGAGATAATCACTGAGGAAGGAGGAGGAGCAAAGAGTGAGAATGGAAGACGCTAATTTTCCTGTGCGCCATAGAAAGTTTTCATTAGAAAGTAAGGTAATTTGAAAAATTTAATCCACTAATTTTTCATGTATTTTGTTCTCTATTTCATCTGTTTAAGATTTTTTTTTGTTTTGGGAAGGGAAACAAGACAGAGATTGTGATCTGTAGCTATGAAGATCATATCCTTGTGAGTTGTGTTCGTGTTTAAGAGCTTACTTTCACTGAGATGTTAAAGTCATAGTTCTCTCTATCTTTTTTTTTTCAGGTCATAGCAACACAGATTGGAGCCATGGGAACTATATTGCAAGCTAGGTCTCTCATAAAAAATAATATTATTGTCCTTCCTTGTTTTATACTTATACGATTTATTACGGTGTGAACTTGAGAGAGCTCGTGATGTTCATTGGTTGTGAACATCTGAGTGTTTCTTTCTTTTGTTAACAGGAAGGAAGAAGGGATGTCTGTTGAACCAACATTCAGTGTCTCTGTGATATTCGGAAAGCGTGATGAGGTAGCAAATCTTAAATCATATTATTGTAGTACCTTTACATAGTTCATACCTGCAACATCTTTAAGTAGATTTTGCCTACTATGTGCTCTTCAAGCCAATGCTGATAGCAACTGCTCGAAGACTCATTGACCACATAAGGTTTTCTCTCTCTTTCTCTCTTTCCTTCAATTCATGATTCAAAAATGGAACACAACAAAGGGATCGAACTCTAGAATGATCCAATCTCTTTTTGATTTTTCTCCAGTTCTTTTGTTCCCTGGAAGCCTCTGGTTCTCTCACTGGGTCTAAAAGAACACTCTTCGGTACTTTACATTTTGCTTGCACTATGGAAAAGTCTGCATCAAACCAATGATTCTTAAGGGATTCTTTTATGTGTAGGAAACGTTGAAGGAAATAGTAGCGGCTGTGATAGAGAATCGCATTTGGTAAAGGATAACGAGAAGATGTTGTTGTGTCTTTACTTCTTGGTTGATATTATTAATGAGAATTTGTTTTTTATTAGTTTGGTAATTCAACATAAAAGAAGACCTTGTTTCGAGATTATAAAATTTATGTCATGAACTCTCTCTCTCTGTTTTCTCTACCACAATTATTATTTTCTTCACACAGAAACATAAACAAACAATGAAGAAGATACTAAGCAAACGCTGTATATATATGTAGCACATCATAAACCACGCACAAGTGGCCAAAAGACAATAAGAAGACAAGACATTGTACTAGTTTGTCACATAATATGAACCTGTCAAAATAAATTACACAATAAATATAAACATGTTGTATTTTATAATATATATAAATACTTATTATATATATACTTTTGTGTTGATTGCTGAAAAAAAAAAAAAAATGAGATGTAATCACGTACAAAGAGAAAATGAGTAACAAGAGATATGAGAGAAAGTGATAATCATATTACTATGAGTCTTACGTCTCTTTATATAGGAGAGGTTAAACCGACGTAAGAAGTAAAAGACAAAATGTGAAGATAAACATTATCTTCTTACAATATAAATAATCATTATCACAACACTTCCCCTTGATTATTTATTATGTATTACGTAATGTCTCGTTAAAAACCTAGTCATGGAAAAACCCGATGGGATAAAAACCATGACAAGGAAAAAAGAGTACATTGACGTAATCTCCTCTTGAGAATAATGGATATAGCTTTTTCTTTATAGGTCACGTAAATGCCGCATTCCGATACCGTAGACGTGTTTTCGGAATGTTGTAGTGGGAAGAGCCTTCGTAAATAAGTCAGCCGGATTGTCGCATGACCGTACATACTCGATGTCCACTTCTTTATTTTTCTCGAGCTCCCGTATATACGAGAAAAATCTTGGAGGAATGTGCTTTGTTCTGTCGCTCTTGATATAGCCTTCTTTGAGTTGAGCAACACAAGCCGAATTGTCTTCAAAAATTTTCGTCGGCTCTTTCTTGTTAACTATTCCACTCGATTCTTGTATATGGTGACTCATTGACCGAAGCCACACACATTCTCGACATGCTTCGTGAAGTGCAATAGTTTCTGCATGATTTGAAGAAGTTGCAACCAGAGTTTGTTTCTGGGACCGCCAAGAGATCGCGGTTCCACCAATTGTAAAAACATAGCCGGTTTGCGATCGAGCTTTATGAGGATCTGATAAATAACCTGCATCTGCAAAACCAACCATACCAAACTCGGGTTTTCTAAAATACATTAATCCTAAGTCAACTGTACCTTGTAAGTAACGGAATAGATGTTTTATTCCGTTCCAATGTCTGCGAGTAGGAGCAGAGCTATATCTTGCTAGTAGGTTAGTAGCAAAAGCAATATCAGGTCTGGTACAGTTTGCAAGGTATAAAAGCCCACCGATAGCACTCATATAAGGTACTTCAGGACCTAATATCTTCTCGCTATCTTCACAGGGCCTAAAAGGATCTCTCTCAACATTAAGAGATCTATTTTCCATTGGAGTACTCAAAGGAGTCGCTTTGTCCATATAAAAGCGTTTCAATATTCTTTTCGTATAGTTTGATTGATGCACAAATATTCCTTCTCGGAGATGCTCAATCTGGAGCCCAAGACAAAACTTTGTCTTGCCGAGATCTTTCATTTCGAACTCTTCTTTCATATGAGTTCGTGCACCATCAACCTCCTTTTGAGTCCCAATAATGTTCAGGTCATCTACATACACAACAATGATCACGAAGCCAGATGACGATTTCTTAACAAAAACGCATGGACATATCGCATTATTCACATATCCTTTACTCATAAGATATTCACTTAAGCGATTGTACCACATACGTCCGGATTGCTTTAATCCGTATAGTGATCGCTGTAACTTGACCGAACAAATCTCCCTGGATTTTTCTTTCAATGCTTCTGGCATTTTCAATCCTTCAGGGAGTTTTATATATATATCATTATCCAACGATCCATACAAATATGCTGTCACAACGTCCATTAGATGCATTTCAAGATTTTTAGACGCCGTTAGGCTCATCAAAAATCTAAACGTAATTGCATCCATCACCGGGGAATACGTTTCCTCAAAATCAATTCCCGGTCTTTGAGAAAAACCTTGAGCAACTAATCGGGCTTTATATCGTGTTACTTCATTTTTCTCATTTACTTTTCTCACGAATACCCACTTGTATCCAACTGGATTTATATTCTCAGGTGTTATGACTATAGGTCCAAAGACATTCTTTTTATTTAGGGAGAGTAATTCAGTTTGAATGGCCTTCTTCCACTCCTCCCAATCATGTCTTTTCCGACATTCTAAAATGGACCTTGGATCGGGATCATCAATCTCATGATCGATTTCTTTGGACACAGAAAAGGAGAACATTCCATCAACATCTTTAATCTTATTTCTGATCCATAACTTTTCATCTCGAGCGTAGTTGATGGAAATCTCATACTTTTCTGTTCCCTTCTCGTCATCTGGATCCTTATCTTTATTTGGTTCTTCTTGAACCTTTTCATTTATGTCTTCTTTCAGACATCTTTCAATATCAGGTTCTTCTAGAACCTTTTCACTTTGCTCAACCAATTTCTTTTTCTTTCGGGGATTTTTATCTTTAGAACCCGCTGGTCTCCCCCTCTTTAACTGAACTCTAGGTTCATTCATTTTGTTACCATCAGTTTGTTCTTTAGGAACATCAACTCTTGATGGAACATTTTCAGCAGGTATATATGATTTCGTCACCCTTCTTGTATCTGTGAACGCATCTGGTAACTGGTTTGCCAAATTATGCAAATGCACAATTTTCTGAACTTCCAGCTCTCTTTGATTCGTTGGGGGATCAAGGTGTAACAACGACTGTGTACACCATGTAATATCTTTAGGAATTTCTCTAATTCCTCCCCCTAACGCTGGAAATTCATCCTCATTGAAATGGCAATCGGCAAATCGTGCCGTAAACATATCACCAGTTATTGGTTCCAAATATCTTATTATACTTGGTGACGTATAACCCACATATATTCCCAATCTCCTTTGTGGACCCATTTTTGTCCTTTGTGGCGGTGCTATCGGAACATAGACCGCACACCCAAAAACTCGGAGATGGGATACATCTGGCTCTTG
>MU105852.1:0-220733 GCA_012274485.2 Sinapis alba | reverse complement strand
ATCACATATTTCTGATGATCAAACCTTTCTTTTAAAGATTTCCAGAGGTCCCCAGGATCCTCTTTTGTAATATATTCATCTTTTAAACCATCATGTATATGGTGTCGTAAAAATATCATGGCTTTAGCCTTTTTCTCATCCGACACCGTTTTTGAACTATCGATGGTATCCAAAAGCCCGTTTCCTCTCAGGTGCATCTTTGCACCCACTGCCCAAGTCATATAATTATTTCCCGTAATATCGAGGGCATTGATTTCGAGCTTTGTCAAATTCGACATGATAACTGTATTCATAGAATAATAATATAAAAATATAATAAAGAGAATTTAAATGCATAAAATAAATGCAGAAATTAAATTGCAGAAATTTAAATTGCAGAAATTTAAAGAACATTAATAAAATTGGAGGCTTAGCCTTCCACATGATCCGAGGAGTCATAGACTACCATATTGATCATTTTTCAAAGTCCGAGGAGACATCGTCTACCATATTGACTTTCTTTTTTTTTTTTTTTTTTTTTTTAAGATCGGAGGAGACATCGTCTACCATTTTGATCTTTTATTTTTTCAAGGTCCGAGGAGACTTAGTCTACCATGTTGACCTTTTCTTTTTATTCACGGAGGCAGCGCCTACCACGTGTTTCTCTGATCGTGAAGGCATAGCCTACCATAACGATCTGTCGGGGAAGGCAACGCCTATCATCCCGAAAAATAAACGGAGAAGGCCTGGCCTCTTACTCCGAAACAATAATAAAATAAAATAACAAAAATAATTAAAAGACATAAATTAAACCTCACCTCACTAGTATTACCTTGATCGGTATAAGAGCTTCGTGCTGATAACGTGTTGTATTTTATAATATATATAAATACTTATTATATATATACTTTTGTGTTGATTGCTGAAAAAAAAAAAAAAAAATGAGATGTAATCACGTACAAAGAGAAAATGAGTAACAAGAGATATGAGAGAAAGTGATAATCATATTACTATGAGTCTTACGTCTCTTTATATAGGAGAGGTTAAACCGACGTAAGAAGTAAAAGACAAAATGTGAAGATAAACATTATCTTCTTACAATATAAATAATCATTATCACAACAAAACACAAATTTATCTTTCGTTTTTGGTCTTGAAAGGGAACTTGGGGCTTTAGTCAAGATCCCCTGTCTCTTCCCTGTGCTTGTGTTCTGTTGTCTCGATGACTTACGAAACTCAATCGTTTCTGTGTCTTAACGCGTTTAGCTGATTCTCTAACTGTAGATAGTAGGAAAAGAGATTTGCATTTAGCGCCATGGATAGTGAAGGTTCATAGAGTTGTATCATTTATTTTGTACTTAGTCTACCATGTTGACCTTTTCTTTTTATTCACGGAGGCAACGCCTACCACGTGTTTCTCTGATCGTGAAGGCATAGCCTACCATAACGATCAGTCGGGGAAGGCAACGCCTATCATCCCGAAAAATAAACGGAGAAGGCCTGGCCTCTTACTCCGAAACAATAATAAAATAAAATAACAAAAATAATTAAAAGATATAAATTAAACCTCACCTCACTAGTATTACCTTGATCGGTATAAGAGCTTCGTGCTGATAACGTGTTGTAAATAAATAAAAGTGAGATTTATATGTATTATTATTCTTATATAATTGTGAGTGTATAAAGATGAAGAAGAAACGTGAGTGTGGAGAGGAAGAGAGTAAAAGTTGAGATCATCTTTTATTAATTCAGAAACAAAAGCATTGACGTCTATTTATAGTACAAAGAAGTTAACCAAATAAAGACATCTGTACATGTGATGAAGCAATGACTGTCAGGAGGAGAAGACACGTATTTTAGGAAGTGAATAATCATCACTTTTAACACATTTGAATTTTTTTAGTAAATGTATATTTTTGTTTTCGAAAATATTTAGCAAATCTATAAATTATTTTAATTAAATTCATAAATTATTTTTTTAATATGAAATAAAGTTTAATTAAAAATATAGTGTTGATTTTAGAAATGACTTATATCTTAATGTCCACTAATAAAATGTACCGTAAGTGAAGAAGATTGACTTGTGATCAAAATGGGTTTAGGAGGCAAAGTCTATGTGGTATATTATACTTTTAAGGATTAGCAAAAATATATAAGTTAGATAAAAAATTTCCTAAAAATGAAAGAGATATCAAATTTTAAGGCTGTATATATATGAATATAAATAATTTAATTATTCATTCATATAATCAATATACAGATTGTAAAATGGATTTTTGCTTTATCATGTTTTGTTCTCCTAGTTTACAATATGTATACCAAAATTTATTTAAAACTTACAAAAAACAAAAGTGAAAATTGAAAATTTGGGACTTTATTATCATAGGCTCTAAAACAATCACATTTCTCGTCCAAATATTGAGCCGCAACTAAATTAAATCAACATCCCTTCTTAAAATAATTTATAATTAGATGGTAATCATAAATTTCTAATGATATGATTGGACCGATTCAGTATTTTATGCGTCTTAAGACATGATCAATAAAATCTAGTTCAGCAAATTTTACGTTTGAAGTATTCACTAATTTTAAGAGTTTTAAAATAATTTTATAGATTTTGTAATGAAACTAAAAATACATACATAAAATATTATTGGGTTTTTTATTTAATATTTAAAACTTTTATAAGAAAATTTATTTATAATCGAAAGTTTTAATTGTGAAGGTACCAAATTAAATCTTGAACTGTTTTATTTAGGTTCTAATGGGTGATTATTAAAAGTTTTTCATTTTATTCGGAGATGAGAAGAAAACGCAACCGAAGGGCCGGAAGTCGTCTATGCAAGAAAAGAAGAAGAAGGTTAGCGTCCTATTCTAAGCCGGAGGAATGACTTCCAAAATTAATTATCCTCAACAGTTTACCCTTTGTATTTCGATTTATTAGTGAAGTCGGGAGATAATATATGCAATATGGTCGATCGAAATCATACCTTTTCAGCAAATCATCTCAGCAAGTCAGTGGGTAATGAGAGCATGACGTAGCTTCTTGAATATTTTCTTGGATTATTCTGGCCTAGACCGTATAAAACCTCATTAGTAGGTGCCTCATTGCAAAGAATCGAGAGACACTATCGTTTTTTTGTTCTGGCACAGAACCATGCACGATTGCGTGATCTTAGTGGATTCGTGCCCTGATTCACATTGGGATGATTTACAAAATCCATTGTATCGCACAAGGCCTTAGTGGCATGTGAATTTATAGTTGATTAGATTCATCTGACTTAGATGGCACATGACCGGACCAGATGGTAGACTTTCTCATATGCTTCATTAGCATGATGTCTTCCGGCCTCTGAGCAGGAACTCATGGCCTTAGCCATTAAATAAATTGAAAAATAATACAATGAGCATAAACTTTCAATCTGATTGTCGATGATAATGTAGATCTACCATAATTAGCAAGAGAAACTTGTTTCCCTGTCGCATCTAAAAGAATTCCTGATCCTGAGGCAGGAAAAACGAGTTGTAGAGGAGATAGTTAACCGAGAGGCAGGGAGAGAGTCATAGGGGGAATATTTCCTAGTAAATGTAATTCGGATTTGGTTTTCCTTCGAGTCTTTGTAGAGCTTTTTTTTTCTCCTTGTAGAATATTGTTGTTACACTTAATGGATTTTGATTTTTGTGTAGGAAAAAAACTTAATTAATATCTCTATATTTGGATTTGGTTATTTATTTTTTTGTATTGACGGTGTATATTAGACAGATTATCCAACTTTGGGATATTTTTGGGACCACCCTAGATTTGATTTTTATGAATTTCGTGATATATAGATTTTGATAGGATACATGCCATGCCGATCCAGTAACTTTTATTCTCAGCTACCCCAAGGTGATGGAAGAATTCCCAAACCTTTCCTATTGTCCTACTCCTTTTGTGGGGGACCATTTGAGACTTATGCAACTCTTTGGGAGTCTTTTCTTCTCTCTCATCCTTACACGAGATGATATCGTAGAGATTGATTATGTAGCTATTTCAGTGGCTCCCTTGAAGCATTACCATCCTCTTGGTTGTATTGGGATTGGTCTCTGTTTCGAGATCCCTGAAATCCTAAGGAAGTTTTCCTTGCCCCTGTCAATGAATCTACACAGTCCTTTCGTGTCGGAACTGGCTTCTGATAGAGGGATGAATGAAATCACCGTTTTGAAGCTTTCTTAGAGACATGTTTTGGGGGGGGGGGATACATGCTCTGATAATCGAGGTTTCTTCATACTTCAATATCTCTCCTTCACATTTCAACCTCTTGACCTGGAGAACCTTAACTACCATCCAGAGGTTGAAAGATTTTCATGGAAATATCCTTTGGAATACACTAGATATTGTACGCGTACTATTTTCCCCTTTGTCTAATAAGAAAGGGGCTTACCACATATATTTCTGTGATGGACAAAGAATCACCAAGGAGCCGTTGACGTCGTGTAGATGAGATTCTTGATACTAGATTACTAGAATGTTTCCTTTTCTACTCTTGGCTAATATGTTTCCTTGTGATCTCATTTTTTTCCCACCCAGTGTCTTTTAAAAAGGAGATATTGTTGAAGGAGGTTATGAGCCTGCCAAGGAGGTGGAGATGGATGTCCTTTTTGGTGAGTCAGAGAGCTTTGCTTCACATATGTATCTGGAGTAAGTTTCTCCTCCATGGTTTTTTTTTTCGCTTTGTGGATGATCATTAACGTTTCTGGGTTAATATCCTTGTGAGTTTACAAGAAGCAAGCTGGAGATACAATTTACGGCCTTATATGACGAGTACCAGAGGACGAATGTATCAGACGCTCGCTCTGGCCCGTAGATCCTGCCGGTGAAGGGAATTTCTACCTTTCCATTAGCCTACCTGGAGGAATACACACTATGGGAGGGGATGAGGTCCTTTCGTTGTTATCTAAAAGGTGCTGGTCAAAGATCTGAACGGGGCAGGCTACAGGCCGAAAATTCTTTTTCTCCGGGCGAAGGTTGAGGGTTTAATCGATCAAAAGGAATTGACGATTCAGAGGGTGAGGGTTACCGCCCGCTGGGAACTTATGCGAAAATGGATGTACAAGCATATTGAACATTAGAGAACTGAGGAAGAATTTTACCAATATAAGCTGATTATAGGGGCCGATGCCGATTCAATAGGCTTTTCTTCCATGAAGATTCTTGATGGAGTGATGATTCCATAAGATCTGCAGATTTTGTTCTTAGGAACCCATAGGTTCAAGGAATTAGCGCTTTGAACTCGTAGGATTTGTAAGTTTTTGTTCTTAGGAACCCAAAGGTTGTATGGAATTGGTTTGTTGACCTTGGAGGGTATGTAGATTTTGTCCTTTGGAACCCAAATGTTTCAAAGAATTCCTTTTTAACCTATAGGTGAGTTCGTAGTTGATGTCTTAAACCAGAGGTTGTATCTACTTTAGTCGGATATGAACTCAGAAGTTACTTTTGCTTTTAGTCTCAAGCCCATAGGCTATTTTGACATATGATGTAGAGTTTTGTCCCCCGGAGGTGTGTCACTCCAGATTTTGGTTTAGACATTGAATCTTCCACTTGAAAGTAGAACACTATCAACATCTTAAGGTACTACGCTCTGCTTCCAGTAGATAAGCCATAATATACTTTTTCATGTGCTCATATGACTCGACAACAAAAGGGTTAGGAAAACGCTAGTCTCACCGTTCGGTGCAAAAGTGAATCTACCTAGTATGGTGACTCAAGCACCAATTTTATTGTTTTCCACATCTGGAAAGTAAGAAATCAAGGTGCTCCCGTGATTAGGACTGTGCACTTTTTGCTTCCTGTATAAACTCTGGAGATTGTTTTCAGTACTTTACATGTGTACTTTATACTTCATGCGTTTTGATTATCTCTTAGCATTTTACGAAGTAATATACACATTTTGTATGAGAGTTTCTTTTATATATTCCGGCACCTGGTCTTTATACAATAATTCAGTATTATAGACTGCATACTCATGCTTGTTGTTGGGGATAAATAATCCAGGAGAAAAAAACGGGTTAGAGCAGGACGCTGGTCTTTTGGTTTTGGCTTCTGTCTTTCTGTCTCCAGCTTCCGGTTTCCTGTCTTTGGCTTTCAACTTTCGGATTCTGGGTCAGATTAATTTTCCTGCTCTGGGTAAAGAGGAAAATTTCCATATAAATACAAACCTTCACATTTCTCAGGATATGGTCGGATCTCCTTAAATCCAAGGGAAAACAGAATATTCTAATATATATCCTACTTCAAGATAAATAGAAATATTTATTATCTACGGAAATAGTAACAATTCCCAAATCCTAAGATAGAGGCACGACCTATACTATAAATATAGGTTGCTTAAACCTAAAAATAGGAGGGCAACTCGTCCAATGGCTCGACCTAGAGAAGACATGAATTCGATAGCTGCCAATGCAAGAATTCATACCTAGAAGACTATTGTCATCAACATGTCTATGATTGGCTGATCCTCATGACTTCTACAGACAATATGACGGTTTATTCTAACTATAGCATGTCTGCAAATCTACTTACTGGTCCAATACCAGAGCGGATCAATCTTTTAGCCGCCAAGGCATAAATTGACCTAGAATACCATCTTCATCAACGTGCCTATGAATGGCAAATCCATGTGATTACTATCAACCAGATCAAGTTATATGCTCACTGAAGCATATCTACAACTCCACTTACTGGCTCTTGCCATGATTTTCAGCCTATCATCATGAATACTACATGCTCACTATAGCATATCGACTAGTCTATCATCTGGTTGGGCCATGTGCCTTATAGACCAGATGACTCCTATCAACTACAGAGCCACATGCTCACTAGGCCACGTGCCTACAACAAGGCTATGTGCCCATCTAGGCTACATGCCTCCTATAATATAAACTACAAATAGCTTGATCCCCCACTAAAGGGTATGTAGGAAATCCCCACTGAAGGATGCAACTATAAATCCAAACACCTTCCATGGTTTCACGCCTAGACACCCAAATAACACCCATAATAGCCAAAATCATCATCCAGGAGTAGGAAGACCATGCAGTCATTACTATGAAAAGGGAGATCCTGCCATACGATCTATCTCCCCTGCTTTTATCAAGATATTAACGATATATACTGCCACATACGCATATGGCAGTAAACTAAAGGCATGAACTCTCAGTTTATAAAAAAACAGAGCCAGAGAAATCAACACAAAGAATTGTCTCCTTCCTCCTATCATTCCGTAAAGATGAGCATGAATCGCTTACACTAAAATACCCTAACAGTTTGGCGCTAGAAGGAGGGGCTGTTTTAAATTACATGACGATGTGATAGGCAGAAAAGACATTACATGTTTCCTGCAAAATCTATCAACCCAGCCACTCGGTGCAAGAAACAGTTTATTCTCATCAGATCCAAATCTCATGAAGCTGGAAACCCATAACACTTCTCTAAGGGAGGCTAACACCATGCTAACAACAGTAGTAAAATTCAGCGCATAAGCTAGTTAAGTTCCTGCTGGTTCCGGGTCTCAACCACGAACCAAACCACTACAATCTTTGGTTCTTGCTGGTTCTAAGACTTAACCACAATTCATACTCTGTAATCTTTGGTTCGTGCTAGTTACGGGTCTCAACCAGATACAAGACCTCTACAATCTTTGGTTCCTGCTGGTTCTGGGTCTCTACCAAAAATCTTTTCTCTACAATCTCTGGTTCTTGCTAGTTTCGAGTCTCAACTACAAATCATGTATCTATAACCTCTGGATTCACTGATCCCAACTAAGAGCGGTCATTACCGTCATCAATATTAGCGGGAAATCCACTACCAAAAGTGTAGTAGGTCCTAGATGCCACCAATTCATTCAAGTGCACAACTCCACCCTACTTAAAAAAGATGTAAGGTCCCCAAGCATGAGACAACACCTTTCTTCCTGGTTAACAACTTAAACGAATTCCAAAATCAGGAGTCAAAATAAGAATTCATGGGAACACTACATGGATACCAAAGAGGTAACTCAAAAACACCATGTCCTCCTGGTTTATAACTTGTAGGCAATAGTTTAATCCTAGATCAGCTAAAAAGCTGGGAGAAGAGAACACCTTTCAAGTACTCAGCAAATTCTATAGAAATTGTTCCTAGATAGGAACAATCGCCATATTCATAGAATAAGTTAGTACATCTCATTGGGGACAAAAATTAATGAACTTCCGTAGAAAGAGTTTTTAATGGAGTTCCTGACGAAGAGACAATAACCAGTCGAAAGTAGGAGGAGCACTGCCCAATGTAATGTGAAGGGAAATCGGCCAATTAATACATCAACAGAGTACCGCGGTCCCGATCAGTACATATATCCGGACCATGTGCTAAAACATTCATCAACACATAAAATATTCAAATTTCATACAACAACTAATACAATTCGGATTTTACATACATTGACCGATTATCCGTTAGTCAAAGATAACGGAATATGAATTGTCCGTTACATATTGATTACATGGCATTTTATATTTTAAATAATTAATAAATTAATAAAACACAATTTTTCTAAAAGGAGGTAGGAGAGAATTAAACCCGGGTCTGGCCATAATGCATTGGATCCATTAGCCACTGTGCCAAACACAATTACTTGATAGTAATCTCTATTGTTTATTATTATGCCTAATGGATATTTTTTCAAATATTTTATTTTCCCTCTCATCATCCAAACAAACTAAATAATCAAAAAGTCATTCTATCCTTTATTTTATAGATAATAAAATAAAATATTTTTAATAACTTTATATTATATATTTTCAAATTTTAACTTTTTCTAACTTTTATCGATTTTTTTTGATTTTTTATTAAAATTCAACAATAATTTTCAGAACTATTTTTAAAAAGTAAGTTTTTAATTTTTAATATTGTTCATATTCCTTTTATGAGTTTTTAATTATTTAGAATTAGTTCCACAAAGTATATAAATCATAAGTAATTGTGTGTAATTAACTTAAAGATTATTAATGTGTTTAAAAACAAATTCAAAATTCAAAATATAATTTTTAAAAATAGTTTTGAAAATTATTTTGAATTTCAATAAAATTTTAAAAACAGAAATTTGAAAGAAAAAATCGTTAATTTTTTTTTGATAAAAATTAGAAAAAATGAATTTAAAAACATACAATTCAAAACTATTAATAATATTTTATTTTTATTATCTATAAAACAAGATTGGTAGAAGGAACTTTTAATTATTTAATTTGATTGGATGATGAGAAGGAAGAAGAAGATGAAATATTTGAAAAAATATTAATTAAGTATAATAGGAAACAACAGAGAGTACAATCAAAAAATTTTGTTTGGCACAGTGGCTGAAGGATCAATGTATCATTGGTCAGATAAGGGTTCGAGTCTCCCTACCTCCTTTAAATTTTTTTATTATTATTAATTATTAGTTATTTAATATAAAAAGTAAAAAGCCACGTAATTACTATGTAACGGACATGTCATATTCTGTTATCTTTGACTAACAGGTAATCGGTCAATATATGTAAAATCCGAATTGTATTAGTTGGTGTATGAAATTTGAATATTTTATGTGTTGATGTATGTTTTAGCACAGGGTCTGGGTGTATGTACTGATCGGGACCGCGGCGTTCTGTTGATGTATTAATTGGCCTATTTCCCGCAATGTGAACTACTGATTTACCTGCTGCCATTAATATATTTTCTCACCACAGGAACATGAGAAAATCTTAACTCTACATCAAGACGTGATGGCCTTTGATTCTTTTTCTCAACTGAAAGTAAAAGAAGCTAAGGGAACAAATGTTCATGCTATTAGTCTCTGCAAAATAAAAAAAAAGACTCCGACCTCATAGCAGTAAACCAAGGCCATCTCCGGCTGTTCATTCAGAAGGAAAAGGAATATATTCACTTCAATGCAGAAAAAATCCAATGTTGCAAAGAAGGGTGACAACACAGCCAAGCTTTCGGGTTCCAGGTCAAATGAGCAGGGAATATCAAATGATTCCAAGATTGATCACCCTGCCAGTAGTCAAGTTCCATCAGTTGTATTGTTGCTCACTCCTACAAAGCCATATACTAGAGCTACCAATATACCTTGCATAGAAGAAAAACTAAGCCATGTCCATTGCTGTTTTTCTTGGTAATGTACCCTAATATACTACTAACGGAAGCAAAGTTACACACATTTATAAGTTCCAGAGGAGTCTAGGGCACATGCCTCTACAAGTTTCCAAGGCCACGTGCCTCTACAAGTTTTTGGAAACCAGGAATTCCCAGGAAGGAAATCAATGGTATGCGTGTCTACAACAGGAATGGACTAATTATGTCCTAGTGTGCAGAAGAAAATGCTAACCCCATGTGTGACACCCCCGATCGTAGATGACCGGAAATGACACGGTCGATGCTCCCTGAAAGCCGACCCGAGGTTCCCGAATATTCCGAGTTCCTTGGACTAGCAATCTGAGAACATCGACGCTCCTATCGGATATCACTTAAGGCTTTTCAACCCGACCAAGCAATACCCGATAGTTAGTTCGTCCCAGACAAAGACTAATATCATATGGAACCCGTACTTTAGAAAATTCTTTATACATTGTATATTTATTGAATCAAAAATCATCTTACAAAAATGTTATAGGTCGACCTTGAAGTTATCATAAAACAAGCTTATACATAAGCTATATACAAAACGTCTTTGCAAGGATAATAAATCTACCGCTGGCTAATGATGTTCCTTCCCATCCTAGAGTAAGGTCTCCCGCCTACCGGTAACCTGCATCACAAATGAGTCATGAGTAACTAGTTTACTCAGTGAGTCTAATCCCACACCCCAACATATATCAATAATATCCCGAGCAATGAACTCCATTTGTATGCAGTGGAAATATATTCCATAACTATTAAATATATATAAGGCTTTTCGTTCCATCAATGTGAATCTTATCTTAAACATCACCTCCACGATACCCGCCATTCACTCATACTTATAATATATATATATATATATAAATATATACTAAACCCGGAAAACCACTAAGGCTAACCGAGCCTAGCGGGAAAATAATTATAACTATCATCTCCATCAGATATTCCAATATCGAACATCTAACGCTGCATGCAGTTACACGGCCTCCAGGGTGCGACCCCATCATCGTGTCTTCGTGACCTTGTTCCATATCGCAGGACCAATTCACGGTAATGCGGGATTCGGGAGAGGGAGTATACAATAAGGCTTCACATGATTCATACTTATATACTTAATCATATACTTATATATTAGTACTTGAGAACAAGTACTAAGGCTCGGGATAAACCTCAAATAATAATTCATAATATTTCTTAAGTGTTTATATAAGTAAACACCTCACATTCAATTATAGATTAAGATACTTTGCTTATCAATCAACCATATTCAGTATGCAATCATGCATACTCATTCATAACTTATTCATCATCTATCTAGACTCACCATTGAATCTATGAGATTGGCTAAGGAAGAGTAGACTTGAGCTCAAGCTAATGACACTCCACTTGACTCCTGATTCAGGACAACCAGAAGGATCCGGCTGATCCTACCACTGACCTCAACCATCTGAAACAGAGCATTTCGGTACAGACGATTATTAATCCAACAAGTCCATTCTGAAGAAGTAACTTAAATCAGACTAGTTTGGTTCGGGACAAGCTTTAATATTTCAGTTCAAGGATAGATCAGCTTGGTTCAGGGGAAAGCTTAGCAGTTCAGATCAACTCAGACTATATCAGGATATGACAAGCTCAGACCATAGACAGTACAGCTCAGTTCAGTACTAGACAAGATTAAATCTGTTCGGTTCAGAACATCATTAATCCGACAGTTTGCTTCAAGCTAACAACTTAAATCAATTCAGTTCCAGCTCGGTTCTACTCATCCTAGATCAGATCAACTCGGTTCTGAGAAGATTGATTCAAGACAGGATCAGTTCAGTTCAGCTTAAGTCTAAACAATTCACATCAGTTAGCTTGCGGTTTACTGAAATTAATTCAAACCGAAACTAAACAAACTGAACCATATAATCACTTAGAATTGATCCGACCAACACCTTAGCTAATCATTAACAAGCTCTGATCAAAACAGGTCTGAGGCAAGGTGATTAAGCTTACCACCACAACTGATGGCCTAAGAGCTCAGATGATCCTCCCCTTTAAACTGAACATGCGACTGAACTGTTTTAAAAACAGAAATCAAAATCGGTTCTTAACAACAACAGAACATATTCTAGGGTTTTCTCTGGATACATCACCTTCTGATCTTCTACACAGCAAGGAGATAAGCTAGAGGATGGAAGAAAATTGTCCAAGATGTTTTCTGATTTTTCTCTAATTTTTCTCTCAGTTTTTCTCTTCTTTCTCACTGATTTTCTCTGAAAATATTTCTCTGGTTTTCTTGTGGTAATGGACGACCAAGCTGGTGAAGAATAGATTTAAATGGCTGAGAGGTTGCTTTAGAGGTGGGTTTCACTCAGCACAAAGCAAGGCTGAGACTTAACAGCTGGAGACATGCTTCAGCACACCAAGCAGCACAAGCAGCTGAACTTTTCCTTCCCATGAAGAAAGCTGCAAGCAGCTGAAGCAAGTAGCTGGTGACTTGCACATGACTGACTTATTAACCAAGGAGGCAGGCAGCTTGTGACAATCACATGATCACTTAAATGAAGCAAGCAGGCAGGTTGGTGCAAGGCATGTGACGGGTTAGGAAAATTATTTAAGAAGTTGGTCGACATTTCTGATCAGTTTTCGACCAAACCTTTCTCGTCCATTAATTCCCGTCCTGCTCTCGGAAAATCTTGTCCAGCTTAATAAAAATTCGACCATAATAATTAAAGCTCGACCAGATCTATCAAGGGAAGGTCTTTCGACCACACGACAGTCTCGTTGAGATATTAATTCACCGGGTCGGTTTTTATTTTAATTCTGATAAGACCAACTCCAAACTGGTCTAGCAGAATTTTTCTCGACCAAAAATTCATTGGTTCATGAGGGTTATTACATTCTTCCCCCCTCAAAAGAATTCGTCCCCGAATTCTCATAACATAGTTGTACACACTTTACTGAACAATGGAGGCTATACAAAGACTTCATAGTAATCAGCTCTAAACTTAGCCTCATCTTCTCATGTCAAAACAATTGATGGTTGTTCCCCAAATACTTGATCTTACCAAGTTTTCTGATCTCAAATCTTCTGATATGGTGCTCACCTTTCCGCAAAGGAACTTTAGGCTAAGCGAGTTGAGGTTGAAAGTTTTCCGCAACATCGGCTCATAAATTTTCAAATGCATCATAACTGAAAGATTCTCTGGTCAATGGATAACCTTTCCAACTCTGATAACCACTCAGTACTCGATACAGATCAATATAACAAATTGCCGATTTTTGCAACTTTTCCAAACCGATCATTTCTTTTCTGAGCAAAAACTTTCAGGATAACCAATTCTTTACAGCACATAACTCTCATATACTGCGGTCTGCATACTTATTTTGACAGCTTTGAGTCTCTAAATACCATCACTTCTGAAAATTTTCTATTTGTCTTTCTTCCATACCAACCACATGAAAAGGGAAATGTTAGGTGATGTGCCATACGTGAAGGTAAGATCTTCGATCTGGTCAATGTCAACTTTGATTAACCGTGCAACAATCAAACAAGAACATGCACGGTCAATCACGTAAACATGATTCAAACCAAGGGTGCTACTCTCAAATATACACACTCACATATTCCAAGAATGATTTCCCTTACAGTATTCTATACACTCCTGATCTATCTGAGACCCTCTTCATAATCTTCTGAACAACTCAATCGCTCTGATGTTTCCCATATACAAGTTTAGTTCTATTGCTTTCTGATTTCTTCTTCTGTCTAGCAACTGAGGATTCAACAGGTTCGTCTATACCAAGCTTAATTCACCAACTAAGTACTCATGTACGACAAATTCGTACTTTCTGTATTAATAACATCCTTGGCATTCCCATATGCCTTACGGTCATACCTCTTCTTGCACTCATCAATCTTCTTCAGCGTTCAATTAACATCTCTTTTCTAATATCCATTTTATTCTTTTGGTAGAACTTGAGTGCCTTCTCCCACGTCTTTTCTGACTTACTTGTGTACAGAAGACTCCTCATATCTTCAATTGATAATATCTTCATTTTGTCCCTCCTAAGTTTTCTTTAAGTTTCCATCCTCTAACTGAGTTCCTCAGATATGAGTGGATAAGCCATCTTGATTTACTACTTGCAATCTTGAAAACTCTCTATTCCTTCCTTATAAGGCAGCCTAATAAATGGCTTCCTAATAAATGGCTTCAGTTTCTGCTTCATGATTCTTGAGATCCTTCTCATTATCGTCACCGAATTTCCACTCCTCAAAGCATAAGCAACAGCATTTTCTTTTCTTATGTCTTCTTGGGTCAATGAACGCTTGCATTCTTTTCCATACTGAACTGGTCACCAAATTTGATGTACAACAAAACTGCCGCCAACTCCATCTCATGCATTGGGCAATTCACATTCTTCTTCTTTAGTTCACTTGATGCATAGTGATTACCCTATCGTCTTGCATTAGCATTTACCTAAACCAACACACGATGCATCTATGAAACAGTATATGGCTGGTTAGGCTCATGCAAAGCTAAGATGTATATAGACGTAGAGATTTCCTCTAACTGATTGCATACTTAATCAAAACTTTTACTCCATCCGAAGGTAACACCATTATCAGTCAATTAGCTCATCGGTTGACATGGTTTCTAACTCTTGAACAAACTTCTGATGGTAACCGGCCAATCCAAAGAACTTTGAATCTCGATAACAGAGATTGCATACGATCATTCTGCAATAGTAGCGACCATTTCTAAATCTGCAGCAGCTCCTAGTACCAACTTTCTAACTAAGGGATCCAACTTCCCATTTCGCTATAGAAGCATTTACTACAACATGAAGCGTCCATCAAACGTCCTTGGAAAACAAACTGCACCTTGCAACCGATCTTTAATAACTCACCAATTCTAGAAAGTTGATACTTGACCCTGATGGTCACGTCCTCAGTTTAACTTTAGTCGATCATAACCACAAACTCTGATTCTTCTTCTTTACCACTGACATAGGTACACTCCATGGCAAAGAACCAAATCAAACGAAACCTTTCTCCAAACATTTCTTTTAACTATTACTTGAACTCGGCTAGAAACATTTGGCAAGATGCCTAGGCTATTGCAGCGAATCTAGGTTCAAGAAGAATACTGAACGGGTCACTTCTAGATGTCAACAATCCTTTCAATTCCTTAAACACATCTCCATGCTCCCTATTTATCTAACGGTTCTCAATACTCTGCTCCTTGATATCTTTTAGTTCCCAATGATCAGAATTATAGAATACAACTCTTCATCTTTTCCCAAAAGGTTTTTAACTCTCCAAACTGATATGAGCGATGCTCCAACACTTAGTAGAATACCACTGTAGGCTAACTGTGACTGGTCTTCTCCCAATGACTTCTTTCCTTAACAACATTCTAATTGAGCTCGATAACTATATAGCCAATCTCACTCTAGATAGAAACAAACCGCTCTAATGGAAGTACTAAGGAACAGGGAAAGCATACCATAACTCAAAATGGCAGCCAGTACTTCCACGAATAAGAACAGTATACTTGAATTCACTAAAGTGAATCCTCCCTAAAACTAAGACACTACTTGGAACTACAACTATGTGTTGTTCCCAAAACAAATACAATATGGGCGAAAATTCCGTCCATTGGCAAGGTCTATAGAGACACCTTGATCACACATTTACTTATTTATTAAATCATTCATATTTTTTTTTTTTTTAAATGCACAGAACACACAACGGGATAAGAAGCAAACCTGTGACTGGACCTTTCAGGGGTTTTGACGGTCCAAGCAAATCTAAAGCGTAGGCTCTACCCAAATAGCCAAACACTTGGTTAGGGACTAATGGTAAGAAAGGCGAAAAAGTTCAACAAGTGGTACCCTAGGTATAGGTAAATGGGATCAGGTAACTTCATGGGCAAGGGTAGAATATCATCAGTACTCTTCATAGGAACGACCAAAGTGCGAATGACATATACGATCCATGATTTTATCCACTTGAAGAAGCACAACCATAACAGAATGATCATAACAACTTGGGGTCCTCAATCTTGATTTGATTAAACGTCCAACCAAAATAATCTCCGTGACTTTCTTGATTAATTACTTGAAACTGACATTTGATCTGAACGGGTAGCCTTTAGACGGTCTGAATGGCACAACGAAACTTCCTTAGACAGTAACAGCTCCCTTAACATTCACATCATACATTACTATCTCCTCAAAGCTCTTAAGCACTACAGTCCTTTGTTTGCTCCAAAATTATTGGTTAAGTCCCCATAGCACATTTCCATGATCTTTGCCACATCCTCCAAACCATAATGGATGAATCAGATTCACTTGACTTCCACCCTCTGGCGGAAACATCTCACTGTACCAGCTCCATAAGTTTAATCTCCAATTGGTCCCATACTTTGAGTAGAAAACACTCCATCTTGAACTCTTGAAAGAAATCTGTCTAACTTGGACTAACATTCCCAAAATGATGCTTGACACTTGACGCTTAACGACCAACTCACTGCATCCTTCTTGATGTTGTATGCTTCCATATCCTTCTTGCAATCCTTGGAACAATAGGCTCCATCAGTCGTTCTTCTCCCAGTACTGCCTTCAAAATCTTCCTTAATCTAAAATCTACATCAATGGGTTAGCCCTTCTTCGGTATCTTGTGGTCCCAACTTCTTCTTCTTGGCATCATAAGCTTCATGATGTCTCGTTGCAAACAGAATGGTGTCGGTGCGTCTGTCGTCTTGTACTACAGTCAAACTATCTCCGCCACCAACGCTAAGCTTGGAACACTTGCTGAATCAATCAGGCTTGTATGACTCTGGTTGTGGAACGTCTAAGCATAAGCTGGATAAACTTGAGCATCTGGAAGAACATATGCATCTGGTGATCATGTGCAGAAGAATCTCCCAAAACTGAATCATCAAAAACAATGTCTCCTTGGACATCGATAACAAATATGTCCATATATGTGTTTGATGTGTTGATTCTGTCATGTATCTCTCTCTGTAATATATCCATAGTAGAACCCAACAGCACGACAGGAAAAGCATGACGATACCAAACCAAGCATGACGATAGCAAACTGAAGAATGATGGGATCAAATTCGGTTAGTACGCTCCACCCCATCGAGCTTGTTTCAGTACATCTTCTATGAAAGTTAACGGTAAGGTAACTACCCATGACTATCTATCCTAAGATGAAGGAACCAGCCAGCATATCCTAGTTATCCTTGCGACTCATTTTGACTCAAAAAACGTTTGAAACAAGTCCCATTCAAGCATTGTATAACCATGCTCTGATACCACCTTTGTGACACCCCCGATCGTAGATGACCGGAAATGACACGGCCGATGCTCTCTGAAAGCCGACCCGAGGTTCCCGAATATTCCGAGTTCCTTGGACTAGCAATCTGAGAACATCGACGCTCCTATCGGATATCACTTAAGGCTTTTCAACCCGACCAAGCAATACCCGATAGTTAGTTCGTCCCGGACAAAGACTAATATCATATGGAACCCATACTTTAGAAAATTCTTTATACATTATATATTTATTCATTCAAAAATCATCTTACAAAAATGTTATAGGTCGACCTTGAAGTTATCATAAAACAAGCTTATACATAAGCTATATACAAAACATCTTTGCAAGGATAATAAATCTACCGCTGGCTAATGATGTTCCTTCCCGTCCTAGAGTAAGGTCTCCCGCCTACCGGTAACCTGCATCACAAATGAGTCATGAGTAACTAGTTTACACAGTGAGTCTAATCCCACACCCCAACATATATCAATAATATCCCGAGCAATGAACTCCATTTCTATGCAGTGGAAATATATTCCATAACTATTAAATATATATAAGCCTTTTCGTTCCATCAATGTGAATCTTATCTTAAACATTACCTCCACGATACCCGCCATCCGCTCATACTTATAATATGTATATATATATATATATATAAATATATACTACACCCGGAAAACCACTAAGGCTAACCGAGCCTAGCGGGAAGATAATTATAACTATCATCTCCATCAGATATTCCAATATCGAACATCTAACGCTGCATGCAGTTACACGGCCTCCAGGGTGCGACCCCATCATCGTGTCTTCGTGACCTTGTTCCATATCGCAGGACCAGTTCACGGTAATGCAGGATTCGGGAGAGGGAGTATACAATAAAGCTTCACATGATTCATACTTATATACTTAATCATATACTTATATATTAGTACTTGAGAACAAGTACTAAGGCTCGGGATAAACCTCAAATAATAATTCATAATATTTCCTTAAGTGTTTACATAAGTAAACACCTCATATTCAATTATAGATTAAGAGATATTGCTTATTAATCAACCATATTCAGTATGCAATCATGCATACTCATTCATAACTTATTCATCATCTATCTAGACTCACCATTGAATCCATGAGATTGGCTAAGGAAGACTAGACTCGAGCTCAAGCTAATCACACTCCACTTGAATCCTGATTCAAGACAACCAGAAAAATCCAGCTGATCCCACCACTGACCTCGACCATCTGAAACAGAGCATTTCGGTGCAGACAATCATTAATCCAACAGTTCTGTTCTGAAGCACCAACTTAAATCAGACTAGTTCGGTTCAGGACAACCTTTAATATTTCAGTTCAAGGATAGCTCAGCTTGGTTCAGATAAGATCAGACCAAGATCAATTCAGTTTAGAATAAAATTAATTTAGTTTGGATTAAATCCAATCAGCTCATATCTGATTAGTTAACAGTTGCATGAGACTGATTTAATCCAAAACTAACTAAACTGAACTGTACAATAGCTTAGATAACTAATCCAGACAGTAGCTTAAGATATCATCAACTGGTTCTAATCAGTTCACAACAGCTTAGCTTGATTCTACTCAGACCAGATCAGTTCAACACATGTTCAGACCATATACAGCACGGCTTAGCTCAGTACTAGACAAGATCAAATCTGTTCGGTTAAACTTAGCTAAGTTAAGTTCAGTTTGGTTTAATGATAAATCCTTTCAGATAAGTTGTTGAGATGCCAGGTGACCATGAACTGAACTAATATCAATTAACATAAGAGCTTAAGAAATTGATCCAGACAGAAAGATCAACTACTCATTCAGCTGGTTATAATCTAAACTGATCTGAATCAAAAGGCAAAACAGTTTACCGGTTCAAATCAAACACTGTCTGAACTCAGCTGATACACCACGTAAGGATGAAGCCACGCCCAACCTGATCAGTACCATATCAAGTCATGGTTGAATTCATTCAGATAAAATCTCAAAGTGTAGCCAAACCAACAGAACTTTTCACAGAAATCTGATCCACAAACATCTTACCGATCAAAATCAAAGGCTGATGAACATGGGTGATTCTCAACTTCAGAACACCAAAACTTCAGATCTTAATCACATAAATACTCACTGATTAAATTCACAATATGGTGAGAAAGGGTCGTCCAAGCTCACTCCTCTTCTCTGAATTTTCTTGAATTGTTTCTTTGAATTTTCTATGAATTTTTCTGTTATATTTTCTCTCTTCTCTCTCTCTGATTTTTCTGTGTTTCTCTCTGGATTAATCACGACCAGAATGAAGGAGAAGGAGACAAATACATGGACAGGAGTTTCTGATGAGTGTCCAGCTTGTAAACCAAAGCAAGGATGAGAGTGGACAGCTAGCATCCTACTTCATCATTTCTGTCCAATGAAGTAACCAAGCAGCTGAATCTTTCCTCACAATGAAGTAATCTCCAAGCAGGTTTGCAACTCACATGACTTTTAATGTAGCAAGGAGGCAGGAAGGTGCATGGCACATGACTGGTCAAGCAAGCAAGCAGGTGAAAATCATGTGCATCGCACATGACCGGCCAAACAGCTGAACGGTCTTTTTGGGCAGTTTTCGACCAAACGTTTCCCGTCCATCGGATCTCGTCTTACTTTTAGATAAACTCTTTCATCTTAATAAAACTGGACCATAATAATTAAAACTCGACCATAACTATCAATAGAAGGTCTTTCGACTACACGACAGTCTCATCGAGACATTAATTCACCGGGTCGGTTTTTATTTTAATTCTGATCAGACCAACTCCAAACTGGTCTAGTGGAATTTTTCTCGACCAAAAATTCATTGGTTTATGAGGGTTATTACACCATGTGTATGAAGTAAGAGAAGAGTCAACCCCTGCTATCCAAGCCCAAGGCCGGAGAAGTACTATTGCTCTACCTGACAGAACCTCGAGCACGCATATAGTGCCGTCCCGGTGTGTTAACACATGGAATCCGGATCCTCAAGGAAAGTCGAGAATCCTGGGTTTCCTCCATACAAAAATTGACAGTGTGAATTTCTGTTTCCACAGTTTAGCGTTAGAAGGAGGGGGGGGGGGTTCGGATTCTCTAACTCAAGATCACTGAACGATCGAGAAGAGATATGTCTAACCAAACAGACAGCGTCATTATCTCCTTTAATGAAAAAGAAATGGTGGATCCAGCCTAACCTTGCAACAATCTCCTTGTCATCGAGTTGACGATCTAAAATATTGATGTCATAAGGGTATTAGTGAAAACTGGAAGCTCGGCTGATATTGTGAGATTTTGAGAATAAAAGAGATTTCTGTGAAGATTTTAATCAGAAACATGAAGAACATGATGAACACTAAGAGAGAGAGAGAGAGAGGAGAGTTCAAACTCAAGAATAAAGAGAAGAAGTGTTTCTTATTCACTTGCTTAATTGAGAACATGTTACAACCTATTTAAAGACAAACAAGGGAGTTAAATGACAAGATAAATTAATAGACAAAGGGAAGGCAGCAAGGTGATCCATGTATACTTTGATTATCCAAGATAAATTATTTGATCTAAGAATTTTTATCTTGGCATTGTAATGGAAGTTTATGAAAGCATCTAACACCCTATCTTTAGATTGCAGTAAGGTGATCCATGTATACTTTGATTTATCATCTATAAATGTGACAAAGTACATATGATGTTCCCTAGATGCACAAGGAGCAGTCCACACATCATAGTGAATTAAATCAAAGCAACTTTCATAGACTGTACTAGATTTAGGAAAGACAAATTTGAAATGTTTTCCTAAGATACAAGCTTCACAATCCTTTTGAAATGAAATACTAGGCAACATTATGTTCAAGGCACGAGAATGAGGATGTCCTAATCTAGCATGCCACATTACATCTTTAGGGAAATTAAAACTTGAATTCAAAGCATAAGATAAATCGGCTGGGAGCTTGGTGTCTTCAAGCAAGTACAAGTCTCCCTTGGTCACACCTTTGCCAAGCAACCTACTAGTTTCAATATCATGAAAGTAGACATCATTAGGAGTGAAAGTAACACTGCAATTCAAGTCATTAGTGACCTTTTTAACTGATAACAGATTAAAGGTGAAACTAGGCATATAAAAGGCTTTAGAATCCTTGTTGAACAACCTAAGATCACCTACTCCTTTAATTGATACTCTATCACCATTAGCAATCATAACATTTCCTAAGGCAAGGACAATGTTTTTAACTAAGTTTTGATCACTAATCATGTGGTGGCTAACTCCTGAATCTATAACTAAAGGTTTTGTCAATTAATACCCAGTTAAAGACTTCATAGAGATACTAGTATTTGAAGCATGTAAAGATGTACCAAGTGTGTTACCAAAGTTGTCCTTGAGGATCTTGATGAGAGCCTCAATGTCAGATCGCTTAATGGCCTCATCTTGAGTGTTCCTCAAGCTTGAACAGCTACTGGAAGCCAATGCCTTTCCCTCACCAGCTGCATTGTTGGAGTGCATGATCCCTGGGGTAGATGGTTCACCCACATCACCAGAGAAGTTGGCTCTTGCTTCATGGTATGGTGTCCTGAACTTTTGAGGTCTAAGGTGAGGATGGAGGATCCAGCATTTGTCCTTTCCATGGCCTTTTTTCTTTCAGTGGTCGCATACACATATCTTCTTGTCATCATGCTTGTAGGAGCCTTTGTTTGCAACACCTTCAGCCTGGTTTGAAAGTACAAGTTCTCCTTTGCCCCCAAATAACTCCACAGAGCCTTGTTCCTTTCGAATTTTAGCGCATAGCTCTTCAAGAGATGGAATTTTGTCACTCCTTAAGATGTGCTTAATCAGGTCTCCATAGGCTGGATTGAGAGTAAACATCAAAGCAAATGCCTTATCTTGTTATCTTCTTTCATTAAGCACCTCAAGATCAACAATAGCTGGTCTGAACATCTCCAGCTCTGCCCACAAGGATCTAAACTTCCAAAAATGTTTAGAAAAATCATTGTCCCCTTGAATGAGAGTGTTGATGACCCTCTTGACTTCAAACACTCTACTGATGTTAGACTGGTTACCATAAACCTTTTGTAGTGTGTCCCACAAATCCTTGGAAGTTTCACAGTAGGAGTAAGCTTCCTGGATTGAGGCTTCAAGGATGGACTAGAGAATAGACAACACCATAAGATCCTCCTGATCGTTCTTCCTGTCGCCAACCTCAGTAGTCACACCTGCTTTACCATCCTCTCCTAGAATGGTTTTCTTTGGCTTTTTGAATCTTCAACAACTTCCCAGAATCCTCTGCCTCCAAGAGCAGTTTTAGCTAGTCTTGCCCACAGTAGGTAGTTAGTTCCCTTTAGAGTAACAAGAATCATCACCATTTTTGGGTTTTCTATCAAATTTATCAAGAACAACTCAAGAATAGCTCAAGAACAGTGGAAAAAGACAAAAAGAATTCAAAAATTATGAGAGTAGCTTAGATGTTTGCGGAATAGGAAAGAGAGAGTTAAAGAGAAAAGGTTTCAGGAGCTTAATGTTCTGATATCATGTGAGATTTTGAGAATAAGAGAGATTTAAGTGAAGAGTTTAATCAGAAACATGAAGAACATGATGAACACTAAGAGAGGAGAGAGGAGAGAGGAGAGTTCGAACTCAAGAAAAGAGAGAAGAAGTGTTTCTTATTCACTTGCTTAATTCAGAACATGTTACAACCTTTTTAAAGACCAACAAGGGAGTTACATGACAAGATAAATTAATAAACAAAGGGAAGGCAGTCTGGTGTAATCATGGAGACAGACTGGAGTGATCAGGGTAGTCTGGAGAGATCATGGCACGCCCAGACAGAGGAAAAGTGACAGGTCCTGATCCTGTCCAAACATGTGACCTTGTGGTCCTTCCTCTCCAACGGCTCTCTCGGCTCTCCCTCCTCCTTTGCCGACATGAATAATATATTGTAACCTTCCTTGGACCTTCTTTAGCTCATGCAACAAGGCACAACACTTGCTTGCCCCTGAAGGCACTCTAGGTTGTACGGACAGCCTTGGTTCCCAAGTTAACTCTCAAACTAGCACAATCCGAATCAACCATTCCTCTTGCTATTTATTGTGTCATCTCAACATATATCATCTTCAAAAACACCCTCGAGAGAATGGAAGTCGACCTATTCAAAATAGCGGAAGGTCCAAGCCCATTAGTAGGACTCTCGGGGCAAGCTACTATGACTCTCGTTTCAGTTAACCTCACGGTTATAGCTGGGGGTATAACAAAAATAATGGAGTTTATGGTCATCGATCATCCTGCATCTTACAACGTGATTATGGGCACTCAATGGGTGAACTCCATGCAAGCCCTTCAGTTGACATACCACATATGCATTAAGTTTCCAACTCCCCTCAGAATCAAAATGATCTGGGGAGATCCAAAAATATAGCAAGTCTGTTTCGCCACAGAATTAAAACAAAAAAAAATTCAACGGCAGAAACTTCGCCTAGAAAGAAAAAAAATTGACTTCCATCGGAAATGCCGTACAACAAGATGAAATGGAAATATTTTGGCAATTATTGAAGGCCAAACCTTAAAAGAGAAGCGCGAACCTTTAAGAACAAATCTTATATCTTTTCTGAAAGAGAACCTTCACACGTTCGCTTGGGCTGCGGAAGACATGCCAGGGATCGACATCAACATAACATGTCACAAACTCAACGTCGACCCAACGGTCAAACCAGTCAAACAGAAAAGACAAAAGTTGGGACCAGAACACGCCACCACGGTCAATGACGAAGTTGAGAAACTCCGCAAGGTAGGGTCAATAACAGAGGTTAGGTACCTAGAATGGCTTACCAATCCCGTTGTCGTCAAAAAGAAAAATTGAAAGTGGCGAGTCTGCGTCGATTTCACCGACCTCAATAAAGTATGTCCAAAAGACAGGTTCCCATTGCCAACGATCACTTAGTAGCAGCAACGGTAGGGAACAAGATAATGTCTTTCATGGACGCCTTTTCGGGGTACAATCACATTATAATGAATCATGATGATCGCAAGAAATCCGCATTCATTATAGATAACGGCACATATTGCTCAAGGTAATGCCGTTCGGTCTTAAGAACACATGCACGACTTATCAATGACTCGTCAATCATATGTTCGCTGAGCAACTGTTGGGGTCAAAATATGTCACGACCAAATCAATGGCTCAAGTTTCCGGGAAATGCTTCTTCAGAGGCTTTGGCTCATGAAAGTTTTCAAAAAGCGATAAAGCCGAAAGGAGAAAGTAACCATACGGCGAGTCCAACTCTGCAAGCACGTGTCGCCATATGGCGACCTGCACTAAGGAAGCATCGGTCGCCATATGGCAACCCACACCCTGCCAGCAGGGGTCACCATATGGCGACCAACACTCGGAGAGAACGGGTCGCCATATGGCGACCAGCACTCGGAGAGCACAGGTCGCCATATGGCGACCGGCACTCAGAGAGCACGGGTCGCCATATAGCGACCTGCACTCGGGAAACATGGGTCGCCATATGGCGACCCGCACCCTGCAAGCATGGATCGCCATATGGCGACCTGCTCTCTCGAAGAATGGGTCGCCATATGGCGACCCACACCCTGCAAGCATGGGTCACCATATGGAGACCTGCTCTCGGGAAGAATGGGTCGCCGTATGGCAACACACACCCTGCAAGCATGGGTCTCCATATGGCGACATGCACTCAAGAAGCGTGGGTCGTCATATGGCGACCCGCATCCTGCAAGGACGGATCACCATATGGCGACCCGAGCACACAAGGCACGAGTCACCATATGGCGACTTTCCCATAAAAGATACGGTTCGCCATATGGCGACCTAAACCCTCTGAAGTCGGTTGGCCCTATGGCGACCTAGGCTCCCAGATGTCCGGGTCGCCAATTGGCAACCTCATTTCTCGCAAGTAGCATCGAAATACTCTATTCCCGCTTTCATGACCTCCTACTTTGATCTAGGAACTTTCTGTCTCTCAATTCATCCCGATCGGAGTTACCGTTGGAACTTTACGATAAAATCGTGAAGACTCATTTTTTCGTACAAGTTCAAATGGATCGTATAAAACGGCAACGGTTAACACCAAAATTTCCTAAACCATATGAGAAGTTTGAACTCCCTTTAGATCAACGTCGTATCAAGAACCCCTTTCGGAGAAATCGTAAAACACTTAAAGCAAGAAAAACAGTATGAGCAGACCAAAACATGGTTAAAGCACACTTATATTTTCGTACGAGACCAGGCCCAAAGAACCTATGATGGCTTATGTTTGTTCACGAGAGAAGATAAATGTTAAAGTTTCAAGATAAGTATGAGGATTCGGCGGATAACTGTAAAGATGGAGAGAAAAAGGGAATATTCCCAAAGTAATAAACTCGACCAGGGGCATAAAAGGAAGCGCTAATTCACCTTGAAGAGGAGTATATAAGAGAAGGCGAGGATAGAGAGAAAGAGAGGCTTTTTTAGTATTCATAGCAAACTTAAAGCAATAGGCATTTATTTCCGTTTTTGATATCAGGCTACGACTCGATTAGGGATTTGCAGTCTTAGGTTACTAGAACTAGAAACTCGTCAACAACTCTTGTGGCCAAGGCTCTTTTCTTTTTGTAAACGCTTAAACACAGATTTGGAATAAGATTTCTCTCGCTCTCCTTTTATTTTATCAATTCTTTAGTAATTTGTTTGTTCTCATTGTTTGATTGCCTTGCATCTAGTTTAAAGCAGATTATATGGGATCTCCTTGGAAAATTAGGGTTTCCTGACTTCCTAAGTTTACGGAAATTGACGCTGTGAATTTCGGTTCCCACAATTTGGCGCTAGAAGGAGGAGAACTTACGGATTAATCTTTCTCGCAACCACAAAACGCCCATCAAACATGTCAGCTAACGATCTCAACAACCAACAGCCTCGCGATGACACAAGTCATGATAACATTGACAACACTCCTACGACCAACATTCCTGCGGTTAATGCTGAGCCCAACACCGCGGCAGTCGAGGAGATGAAGAAATTGATCTCCGCCTATGAAAAAGGGCGGAAGAGCAGGGTTAGCTCATGGGATCTCTCGCTAAACACATCGAAACCCTAACTACGAGAACCCGAGCTGTCCTTCCTCGCATGACTCCTTTGGACCGGTCCAGGAACGCGCATGAAAAAAAGTCGGAACAAGATCCATAAGAAATCACTCTTTTGCCAGCATGGAGAAATCCGATCGATCTTCCACCACTGGAAGAGGACAAAGAATAAGGGGAAATCGAGCGCGTTAACGTGGATTCCAGCAATCAGTGAGAGCCTTTGGACCAAGACGCGGACATGCATCCATGAAGGAGAAGGAGACACATGGCTTAGGAAGACCTGCTTGACAAACCCATGACGGAGGAGGAAGAAAACATCTTCTGGGTAGAGCAGGAGAAACTAGCTGAAGAGCAGACTCGAAAAACTCGCAGCAAACGCCGAAAGGCTCTGAAAACTGCCGACAGTGATTCCGAGATCCGCGATCTTTGTAATGATCTCATGAGAATGGTTGCGGAAGTGAAAGCAGTGAAATCTTAGATTCATCATGTGACTAGCTTCACGCCTAAGATTGACCAGCTGATCGAGGAAACTCGTAAAATTCCCTTCACATAAACACCAGAGTATCGGATCCAGGAAAGATCAAGGTGCCAAGGTACAACGGTACGACCGATCCCAAAGCACACCTACATGCCTTTGAGATCACGATGGGAAGGGCTAAGTTTAGGGACAATGAAAGAGATGCCGGACAATGCCGCCTCTTTGTCGAAAATCTTGATGGACCGCACTCGAATGGTTCTCCTGCCTTAGGCAAAACTCCTTCGGAAGCTTTCGCCAACTTAATTCGGAGTTTCTCAAGCAGTACTCGATGTTTATCAATCGAGAAACTTCCAACGTCGATCTATGGAGCTTGTCTCAAACGGAAGACGAATCACTCCGCGACTTTATCAACCGATTCAAACTCGTTATGGCAAGAGTCAGCGGGATCAGCGATAGGGTAGTCGTGAATGCGCTTTGAAAGACTCTCTGGTACAAATAAAAGTAGATGAAGTGGATCACCTTTGAAAAACCGCGTACAATTCAAGACGCGTTACACAAAGCCACAAACTATATCATGATCGAGGAAGAGACCAAGGTGCTGTTGCAAAAGCACAAACCGATGAAAATCTTTTCGAGAGATTCAGCTTCAGATCAGAAGTCGGAAAAGAAGAAAACTGCCCAACGCGAGGGAGAAGAAACCAAGGGGGCGCACAACTACACCATCAACTCTGGCTCGGAGCAGGAACGAACCTCGGGCAGCACGTAGACCCGAAACTCTAATTACTATGAGAGTGTCTTCTGCGATTTCCATCAGTCTCGCGGCCACTGCGGAGCGAGATTGGCAGCAAAACTAGTCGCTGGGGAACTCTCCGGGGTAACAAGCGTCAAAGACCTCATCCGCGACTCTGATCGTCCTCTGAAAAAAGACAAAACTCCCCAAACCTAAAACTCTTCGGGAGATAGGATGAGAAGGGAAACGACAGCAACCGTCGGAAGATTAACATGATCATCGGAGGATCACAGTTCTGTGGCGACACAGTCTCATCGATCAAGGCCTATCAGCAAAAGGCAGAAGCAAGTGAGAACTGGCCGACCTGGTCTCCGCCCTCGGATAACCAAAACAACGCCATAACCTTCGAGGAGGAGGAAGCTGGCGAAATTGATCAACCCCACTGCAACCCACTTGTCATTGATCTCATAATCATAGATCTCGAGGTCGTCAGGGTCCTCATCGATACTGGGAGAACAGTTAATGTCATCTTCCACGATACACTCAGGAGGATGAACGTCGAGCTGAAAGAGGTTGTACCAACACCAAAACCGTTGACCGGTTTCTCTGGCATAACCAAAATGTTTTTCGGATCAATAACACTCTCGGTCATGGCAAAGGAGGTGACAAAAATCGTCGACTTCGCAGTCGTTGACTACCCCGCCATCTACAATGTAATCATGGGCACTCCCTAGCTCAACGCCATGAACGCAGTCCCGTCAACCTACCACCTAGGCATTAAGTTTCCAACTGAAAGTGGAACTGCCGTGATCTAGGGTAGCCAGAAACATTTGCGACTCTGTTTCTTAGCTGAACACAAGTTGAGATAGATCCCCGACTACTTCAATGGTAAAACTCAAACGAGCAAAGACCACTCAGCCACCGACTGAAAACGTCTCTCAAAAATGACGATCCGAAATCGTCATCCCAAACAACGGCTCTAAACAAAGAAAGCAAGAAAATGTCCGAGCCCAACGCAACAACCCAACCGGAGGAGACAATCCCGAAAAAGATGTTGACCCTGCCACAGTCACCGCGACTAAGGTGGTCGACGCAACTACGAGATCGCTTGATCCTCAAAAAGCGCACGTAGGCAGTTTGTCCAATGAAAAGTTCAGCTATCCCCCTCTCTAAAAAGGAGGGGGGGAGTGGGTGTTTATACATATACTCGTATACTCCCACATTTTAAAATATTTGCCTTGTACTCGATATTTTTTTTTAAAAATCGATAATAAGAAAACGCAAATCTTGCAAAGTCTCTTTTATCGCATGAACATCTAAAACTATTCCGAACTATCGAATTATGAACCAAATTTCTTCGGTGCAATCACTTAATCATAAAGAATCTTTCGGTAAAAAACCATTGAGGCCCTGTCCTCGAAGAGGTCGAACATCAGTTCACGCCCGAAATCATCAACTTACACACCATATACTTTCGGAGCATAACGCGAGACGTCGCATGAAACCTCCGAAAATTTATTTTCAAAACTCAGAAACAGTCCGTCCGTGACTATAATCATAAACAAGCACTCTCTCTTACACCTTACTTGCCGATTGACCCCGACGAGTACATTAGCCGTCCTAAACAAACGCACCTAACCTATCTCATGAACGGTTCTCATACATCTGACTAGGATAATTGCGCACAAAAAAATCTGAATTCTTGGTCAGCACTTCCATTAGACTTAAAAATTGTCCTTGGAGAGATGCTCGATTCCGACCATACAAGTCGTATAAACCGAGAACATACCTCGGACTTTAAAGCGGTACAGAATCATGTTGAAATCGTAACACGCAAAACAAAAGCTGATTAGTCATCGAACATCCTTAACCAAAAGTATACCTAGGTCTTTTCCTAAACACAGCACACTGGTCTGTAACGTCTCAAGGCTTGAGTATCGAAAGATATGAGATCATGTCCCTTCGTTCACATCTAAACGCTCATGGAACTTTTCCGCACATCTTGATTGAGCAACGAATAGAACGATACGCAAAGACAAGTTAGATGCGAGATGACAACTCGCATTCTTCCCTCTACACCAAATCAAAATCATAAATTCTCAAAACTCTTCTAAAATATGAAGTGTTCTCAATATATAAGCCATTAAAGGCAGGATTCAAAGCCACGTATGGCCAGTCCCAAATAAAAAAATGGCCACATTTGGTGTAAGCATAAACCTAAAAACGGCCACATTCGGTCCGACACAACTAAGCATAAAAATAACCACAAACAGATCGTTCAAGGGTCAAGCTCAAAATTTCCCGACATCGAAAGACTAAAAACACTTAATCCCGCAAACCACTTCACGGCTGAAACATCAATCCACAATTCACTTAAAATACCTAAGTGACAACAAAAATCATCATATAGCCCAAAAATGGTAATCATACAAAAACCTTCTAGTATATAACAAACGACTAGTAAACCCTTCAACCCCGCGAACATTTCAAATACGAAAAGTGGCATATGAAAGAAAAAACAATCTTCAGCACCGCGAGACGTCTCAAGTGCCTGAAGAACCGTTTTAAAAAATATATATTTCCTGATGAAATCTCCATCTCAGAAACTCGAACAGTCAAATGCCCTAATATCTTCTCAAACACACATCCTTCACGAAGGCTTAAACTCGAATGGTAACACTTACTATTCCATTTGTTGCTGATCACAGCAAACAAACTCCAACGTCTTAAACAGACTTAGCTATCTCCCCCCATAGAGATAGACTCTCAAACATCCAACACAAGGATAATAGTGCGCTATAAAAGAAGTTCAAAATTTTGGTCAGCACTTCCAGATGACTTCGAAATTGTCTTTGGAGAGATGCTCGGTTCCCAATTGATGCAAGTCACATAAGCTGAGAACTTTTTGCAGACTTCAATATCGAAATGAAATCAGGTTGAAACTGCAATGGGTGATCTAAGCCAAACAGTCACCGCAAACTCTAACCGATAGTAAACCTAGGTCTTGCCCTAAACCTAGCACAATTGTCTCAAACATCTCGAGGCATAGTATCAACATACATATACAAGATCCCAAAATATGTCTCTTTGTTTATATAGGTACATTCACAAAACTCCGCACACTGAAAGGTTTTAGGTATTCATCACCTTACACAATGGCAAATATAGTGATTTACCTAGCGACAGAAACGAGATGACAACTCATACTCTATCTATCTACCCCTGTTGTTGGGGATAGATTACATCTACCCGGCATAGGCCCATTTAGACGAGATCTTGGCCCAAGAGCAGGATCAAAGTCGGCCCATAAGACCTAGAACCGACTTTAGGCATCAAGCTGGTGTATATATAAAGAAGGAGGGTTGAAGCCAAGGGCACATTCACACACATACGAACAGTTCATGCTAGAACTAGGGTTTATCATATAACTTGTTCTTGTTTTGTTCTTTATCAAACCTTCGACTTTATCAATAAACACCTTTGATCTGTTCTCAAACTCGCCTCTCTAATAACCTACCATCGAAATCGTACTACCAATCTAGGTATACCGATTTCATATTCAACAATTAGCGCCGTATGTGGGGAGAAAGACTGTAGCGATCAAGAACAGCAATCAAACGATGATGGGATCTCCAACAAATCAAACAGGTCAACAACCAGTCAACCTCAACATAGTCTTGGCATCTCTCGCCACCGTGGTACATCGACTCGATCAAAAAGACATCGCAAACAAAGCAATAAAGGATCGTTTAGACGTAATCACCGCTGCATGCATACCGTTGACACAACCAGACGATCAAGATCCTGAAACAGGTCAACAACCAGTCGACCTCAACACAGTCTTGGGATCTCTCGCCACCGTGGTACATCGACTCGATCAACAAGACGTTGCAAACAAAGCAATACAGGAGCGTTTAGATGTAATCGCCGCTGCGTGCATACCGCTGACACAACCATACGATCAAGATCCTGAAACAGCCAGACGACGTTTGTTTTAAACCATAGCGCAAGATCAAGCAGCCGATCAAGCAACAAATGAAGAACTCCTTCGCCTCCGAGGGACGATTCAAGACATGTCATCTCGGATCCATCAAGTGACAAGCTTTGCACCAGAAACCGATCGAGTCTTGGCCGCGACTTAGAAAACTCCTTTCACCAAAAAATCACCGATGTCCGAGTCCGACACCAAGACAAACTCATAATCCCATCTTTTCGCGACAATTCCGACCCTAGCGACAACATGACCAGTTTAAACATCGCCATGGGCCGAGCTCACTTCACCGCAGAGGAACGAGATGCCGGTTTTTGCCAACTCTTCGTCGAGAATTTAACTGGTCCCACTCTCACCTGGTTCTCTCGCTTATCGGAGAACTCGATCGACACTTTCAAAGAACTCTCTACCAAGTTCCTGAAGCACTACTCAATATACATCTGACAGGGAGCCTCAACAACCGATCTCTGGAAGATATCTCAGGGACAAAAGGAGTCTCTCCAAGACTTCATGGAAAGGTTCAAGAACCTAGTTTCGATAGTCAATGTCCCAGACAAAACCACAGTGGAGGCACTACGCAACGCGCTATGGATCATATCGCCTTTCCGATCCGATCTCTATACGAATAGCATGATCACTCTCGAAGACACCCTTCACAAAGAAAATTGCTTCATCCGGATGGAGGAGGACAACACAACTTATACCGCAAAAAAACGCGTTGAAGCTCTTGTTAACACCGAAGGCGAAAACTAGTTACCATGAACCTCGCCAGCACCAACATTACGATAAGAAAGGAAAGGTCTACTCGGCAACAGAGGAAGTAGGAGCCACTTTCGTCGTATCGCCAGCTGAGTGACCATGGAACGTGTGGGATAGAACTCTCGAAGGAAAACCTTTGTCGTACGACGAAAAAAGTTTTGCACTCACCACAAAACCAAGGGTCACAATACCAAGGAATGCAAGCAGCTCGTGGAGGCCTTATACTCGTCATTCAAAAATGGGGTCGTCACACCCGACCCACCAAAAGCCAGGCCCAGGAAAAAGAAAGGCAGTTGGACCAAAAACTTACAGATGAATGCTAAGGCGCAAGAGCCTAACTAGGCAGTTCACCCAGATGATGAGGACGCCTCTGCTCCACGTCGTCATCGAGATAATACCGACACCTAGGATGAACGACCTCAAGTCGCTTGACAGATCAACCTCATCTCGGCGCAACCATCAACATCTTCTTCTTCCAAAGATAATAGCAACCGAGATCCCTAGGAGAAGGGGGAGACCTCCGAGAACGTCTCCAACACAAACATTTGACAGCCGACCTGCGAGATACTCTCCTTCACAAGAAAAATCCAAGGCTCTCGGACAATGACCTCCGTCAAAAACTTACCCCTAAAACAGACGCAATCGCGCATGATCTTCAGAAGTCTATATCTGATAAATGTCCCAGCGTCTTCCGACAAGTTAATGTCATTCTCGGTGGTCCATTCCTATGCAATGATTCCGTGAAAGCAATAAAAGAATACCAACGCAAAGTAGTAACTACTCATCGATGGCCGACCAAGCACAAAGGGGAAACACCAATCACGTTCTTGGATAGAGCCCTAACCGACATAGACCAGCCGCACAATGATCCCCTGCTGGTCGAGATACAAATTGGTACTTGCGAGGTTACTCGTGTCCTCATCGATATCGGGAGTTCAGTCGACCTTATCTTCCGACAGACCCTGATCAAAATGATGGTGGACCTCAAGGACATCAAGCCCTCGTCGAGAGCGCTTACAGGTTTCAACAGATCATCAACACAGCTGTTAAGAACTCTCCGCCTCAACGTTTTTGTCGGCGGAGTAAGTAAGCTCATCAAATTTTATGTGATCGATACAAAAACCCAGTACAACGCGATCCTGGGCACGCCATGACTTCATATGATGAAGGCAGTTCCATCGACATACCATCAGTGCCTCAAATTCCCCACTAGGGAAGGAACCGTCTTCACACTCAAAGGCAACCAGCATCTCACGAGGAGCATGCTAATCTCCGACTTAAAAAATCAGGAAGTTTCCTTCCTCGTTGAATCAGAAAAGAAGTTGTCGCCACAGAAAGAGGAAACTATCCAAGTTGGCATCGATGCAGAGAATCCAGAAAGAACTGTCGGTATAGGCTCTGGACTCAGCAACGACCTGGACGCAGAACTAACCACGTTCCTCCGTGTGAACGAATCAACTTTCGCCTGGACCACCCCCGATATGCCTGGTATCAATCCAGCTATTAAAGCCCACCGACTAAACGTCGACCCAATGTACAAACCGATTAAGCAGAAACGGCGTAAACTGGATCCCGAGAGAGCAAAGGCCGTAAACGACAAGGTCGATAGACTTCTCAGACCAGGATCCATCGCAGAAGTCAAGTATCCAGACTTGTTAGCCAATCCGGTCGTCCTCAAGAAGAAGAACGGAAAGTGGAGAGTATGCATCGATTTCACCGACCTAAACAAAGCTTGTCTGAAAGATAGTTTTCCCTTACCTCACATGGATCAGATGGTTGAGTCCACGGCTAAGAACGAGCTGCTCTCCAAGAGGCGACATCATTCCCATCCAACCATGTCGCCAAGAGGCAACATCACTCTCATCTAACCATCTCGCCTAATAGCGAGAAGATACCTCCATGCTCGTCTTGCCCTCACAGCTCATTCGTAGTTCTTTTCTTTGAATCTCGATCGAACTGTCTCTTGTTTTGTCTCAACTGAAGTTTCCATTGAAACTTTTAAGACAATCAATAAAGATTTTTTTTCTCGTAAAATTTTGAATAGATCATATAAACCAATAATGGTTAACCTGACACCACTGTTATCTCGGTTATATGATTGGTTTCATAATGCCATAAAACCAACATTCTACAAAAGAAAATTTCTCTGAAAGAAGTCGTAAAAACGTTTAAAGTCAAAAAACAACCCGAAAAGGTCTAAAATGCGGTTTACTTGATTCTTGAAGAAGATAAATGGAAAAGAAGATATATCTCAAGTTTCCAGGATAATCATGAATATCGAGTGGATAAGAAAGATTCCCGCCAAGAGATACACTCGAGTCATGGGCAGAAAAGGAAAGACGACCGACCTAGGAAGCATATATAAGAGAAGGCAAAGAAAGAAGCCGAGGGACCCCGAAAATTTTAGACCTTAGGAAATTCTTGTTAGCTGTAGGAGAACGTAGGACTTAGGTGGCTGGACTAGCGAGTTCCATACCTAGAACGTTTACTGCTTTCTCTTTAGTTCTCCGTTGTTGACAAGTCTCCGATTATCTTGTTTTTGGAAAAACTTTGTAACTTTACTCCATCCTAATCAATAAAACGTATATGTGCATTTTCTTATGATATTTTGTTATCTTTTTTTTTTTGCTTTCGTGTGTTTACGCAAGAAATCAAGATCCTCAAGGAAAGTCGAGAATCTTGGCTTTCCTCCATACAAAATCGACACTGTGAATTTCGGTTCCCACAATTGGGATACGACAAACATGTGGCCATGTGCCACCAATGTCATGAGCTTAAATGAAGGATCATGTTAATCAATGTAATGTGAATCCAAGATAAATAATCCCTGCTTCCAAGAGGGGCAACAGATCACCTACGGTAGATTCCAACATATACATGTGTTCTTTATTAGCAGGACAATGATGTATGTCCATTGTAGTATTCTACTGCACGGAATACCTTGTCAAGGCCAAGAACCTTCAACTATAGAAAGGAGATCAAGTACCCACAGCAGTACATCAGTGATTCCTTCCCCTGATTAGGCCATGCACCACTTAGTCAGACTATTAAAACGCTACGTGCCAAGAGGCCCTATGCCAAGAAGCAAATCTCGTCACCCATTGAAATGTGAGAATAGGATCACGAATCCTTTGAGATTAATAGATCTCATTTCGTTTGAGACTGAAAATGCCTACTAAACGGTTGTCGTCCTTTTACTACTTAATCTCTACTTTGGGTTTATACATGGTCAAGGCCAAAACAACCCAGCGAAAGGCACCAAAGAAGCAACGTCCTGCTCACGATAAGCCTGCTGAGAAGGAACAACTTCGGTCAACCAAAGTGCATAGGTTATCTCCCGACTTCACCCACAAAATCGAAAGATTAGGAGCAAGCAGTGGGGAATAAACAATTCAGGAAAATATTACTCGTGCTTCCGAGTAGGACGCCGGCCTTCAATTCCTGCCTAGACGAGTTCTGGCTTCAAAGCCGGGTTCATTCATGCCTTATAATATAGAAGGATCTAACCCAGATCCCGACTACTACGATCCATGAAAGAGATTACCAGACCCTGTGATATTGTGCATAAGTGGAAAACCCACATATGCATAAGTGGAAAACCCACATATATGATGCATAAAAAATATTTGACAACTGAAGGAATGGGATAGCACAAGACATAGTATGCAGTCAAGTATATTACTCATGTATGAAAGCTCAAGAGCCTACTCCCATGTAGAAGAAAGAGTGCAAAAATGCAACGTATTGTCTGAGAAGCTTCAACGCTTACTCTTAGGCAGTGAGCATATTACATATAATGCAAAGTACAGCCCAGAAGCTTACACGCTTACTCTTACACATGGAACATCATACGAAACATTTCAATTCATGCGACAAAGCAAGAAGCATAAGTACAAATACAGAGTATTGTATCCAAACTTAGAGTTTGTGCAGGGAGAAAACCTTACATCTTTCATATAAGTGGGATATCAATAAAAAGATGCAAAAGGTGTACAACTAAAGCAGGAATGGGCATGCGCAAACTTCAGTATGCTATAAGAAATACCTAACTTCTGCATAAATGTGCCAAAATGTATGAAGGAAACCTTTGTGCGAAATATACATATTCTTATGTCAAAACGCTAAGTACTAGATATAACACATGAAGCTTGAAGTACGCTTACAAAGTACTGTAAACAAACCTTAGGGTGTATACAAGGAGAAAAATGTGTGAAGTCCAGAAAATAGGAGCACCATAATTCCCTGCTTATCCAGACGTGGAAAATAGTAAGACTGACGCTTGATTCACCATCCCAAGTAGATTCACACCAGTACTGATCGGTAAGACTGGTGATTGCTTAACCCTTATCAGGGTCGAAGTCACACCAGCACGTGATCAAAGTCTTATAGTGTCTTTCCTGCAGGAAGCAGAGTGCAGAACCATAAGACGTTGATAGTGACCTACTTTCAGTGGCAGAGTGCAACATATAAACCGATGTTGATAGTGGCCTACTTCTGAGTGGCAGAATGCAACTTCTAAACCGACATTAATAGTGGCTTACCTATGGGGGCAGAGTGCAATGTTGTATACAAATAAGAGCATCTTACTCACAAGGGTAGAGCTCGATATAACATATAAAAACCTTTGGGTTTAATGAGATGATACACCCTAAGACGTCCGGGTCCCAAAGGGCTACATCCTAGAAACCTCTGGTTTTAATGAGAGGATATGCTCTAAGACCTCCGGGTCCCAAAGGGCTACATCCTAGAAAACCTTTGGGTTTAATGAAAATATACGCCCTAAGACCTCCAGGTCCTAAAGGGGTACATCTAAAAGCCTTCAGGTTTAATGAGAGGATACGCCGTAAGACCTCCGGTCCCAAAGGGCTACATCCTAAAACATCCTAAAACATCCACGTTTAATGAAAGGATACGCCCTAAAACCTCCGGATCCCAAAGGGATACATCCTAAAACCTCCGTGTTCTTGGACGAAAGTACATACAACCTTCGGGTTCCTGGACAAAAGTCCATACAACCTCCAGGTTCCTGAATAAAATTCCATGCAGCCTACGGGTTCCATGACATAAATTTATACAACCTATGGGTTTCAAAGAATCATGTCCTCAAACCTATTGGTTCCAGGAGGATGTGTCTCTAAACCTTCAGATTTTGGGAGAACATGTCCAGGATTCTCCGTGTACCAGGGAAACATCATGATACAAGGTCATCCAAGCATTGATAGTGGTCTACCTCTAGAGGAAGTCATCTCAATCTTTTAAAGTTTTAAGTAGATGCTGAACAGAAAGAGAGAAGTGAATCAAAGGTACAATGACTTGTACCTACAGACTTGCAGAAGGATTTTGATCCAATATATACTGATGAATCCCTTATGAGGAGATCCTTTTTTGTCCATGATTCTATGAAGGATGATCTTCTGGTTTGAGGGAGAAAATGGTTGATTTTTTTATGATGATGGATGAGTTGGTTGGATGATCTTCAGAAATGATCTATGGACTGATCAAATCTTGTATAGATGTGTTAGTGATCAAGAGAATGAACTCTGATTTCAATCACAAACAAGATGCAATTGGAGAATGAACTCCTTAGCAATCAATGTTGATATGATGAACAAAAGATTCACAAGTTTAGAATTTTTTTTTATAAAATGGTGAATAATAGTTTCAGAAACAAATAAGAGTTTAAGTAGAGAAGAAGGAAATCAAAAAGTCCTAAAATTGTAGAAAAATGAGAAAAACTTAACAAAAACTAAATTTGTCTTGAAAACTAAATATTAATTATTTTGTTGATTTTTTTACTTGATTTTCATGGTTGGCCATTAAGAAAGAGAGAATGGATCCTCAACTCAGCTGATCCACATCTTTTCCATCTTGTTTGACATTATTTTCATAGCCAAAATAAGCTCATTATGTTCCATTCCAGACTTAGATTTATCTTCAAGCTTTCCATTCAGCCATCCCGGTTTATCCTTTGTCGCATAGTCTTCTAGCTCAACCATAGTTGTATAATCCAATGTATACCAAGCCCCAAAGCAAGCTAATAATGTCAGGATTAGTGTTGGAAATCAGCTTCGGTTCCTTCAAACTTTCTAAGCAAGTGTGGTATAGTGGCAGGATGATCCACTCTGGTATCTCTAGTAATCTCTGCAAACAAGCTTCTAGGATTGTGCTAAAGTGTGGTTAGTCAATATTAAATCTTGATTATAATCCCCTTCTTGACTCAATAAAACTTTTGAAAAAACTTATATAATAGCAAATAAAACTCAAAACAAATCAAACAACGTTAGCGAACCTCCCCCATACTTAAGTTACACTATCCCCAGTGTAACGCACCCCGGATTGGTTAGGAAAAATTAAATCACAGAAAATGATATACTACTTGCAGATGGTGACTGTCAATTGACACAGTTAAGTGGCGGCCGATTGGTGCTAGGGTTACTCCGTCAGTCGATGCTGGCCAGCCATTGATCGATGCTCTGCACAAACTCATGTTCCTTTTTCTTTTAAAAACCTGCAATAATATAATAAAATCCAAAATTAGACTAATATAATTTAAAACTAACTAAAACATACTAAACAGTGGGTTGCCTCTCACTCAGTGCTTGGTTATAGTCTTAAGCTCGACGTTTGAACTTTCTGACTAGTATGGAGGTGGATCAACACTTAGAAAACAAGTGTCTACATCTTCTCTGCTCATCTGAAAACATGTACTAATAAAACTCCTAATTGCTTCATCACTTCTGGTTTTCTCATTCTTTATAACCTCTCTAGCAACTTTCATTGAATGCATTCTTCTTTGTAGGTTCTCAATACTGCATTGTAGCATTCTAAGTCTTGCAGCTGTAGTCTCTGATATATCTTTCAACTGCTGAGAAATATCTTCCTTCATTAGGCTCTGAGAAAAAGCAATCTCATCAAACCTATCTTCCAATTGTGTTTTTCTTGCTGTCTTATGTATGTTGGCTTCAGTGTCGATCGATGATCGTAGGGTGCTTTCGATCGATGCTCGTTCGTCTGGCCTAATCTCAAGCTGTCTCTGTATAGTATCCAAATCTTGCTTCATCTCATCCATGCGTGTAGTCAGACCGATGAGGCACTTGTCTATAGGATAGTAGACATCATCAAGCCTCGTGTAGAAATCATCCAGTTACATCTCTTGAGATTTGTAGATCTCATGCACAATATCATCAATGTATGCTCTCCTGTATGTCCTTTGATTCTCCATAGACATACAGATCCTTGTTGTATGTTTTGGTAAATATATGTAGCTATGCTCAAACATAGTAGCTCTCTCTAGAACTGCTCTAAATGTCTTCAGCTTGCACATTCACTACTCTTTCGTCAAAAGCTCGTCCATTCTCATCTTTGTAGATGCCATACGTATCTTTCTTTTCCCAGTGGAAAATTCTTCTTCCCTTAGCATCATAGGCTCTCGCATTTTACTCGATACAGCCGTCAATCAATGTTGGGTTGATCCCGTCGATCAATGTTAGGTTGATACCGTCGATCAATGCTGAACTCTCCAGATTATAGGCAGTTGAAGTATGAAGTTTGTGAAACTTCGGAAGGGTACTGTCAATCGATGCACACTTTTTGCTGTCGATCGATTTAGGATGTGGAGACATGTATGGAATATTTTGGATCGGCTCGTTCTTCTGCTTCTCAATGTTGATCGACGCTGAATGAGGTGCGTCAATCGATGCGGTGTTTATCTCCTTCGCCCAACTGGCATCTTCTGATACTAGGTCGTGATATTCAATCAGCTCTCCTTCTCCATCGATCGATGGTGTATGGTGACCGTCGATCGATGCGTGATTACCAAGTTGTTGCCCAAACAGATTTCCACCTCCATTGGCCATTGCAAGTATATCAGCTATATCTTCCCTCGTAGCATTTAGCATTCTGCCATCAATAGTTCTTGTGTGACTGTATGGATCTCTCATGATACCAAACTCATCTGGTTGTAGATAACCATATTTCTTCTCTCATTTTGCAGCTAAATCTAGTTCGGACTCTACTTCTTGTTCAGTATCGATCGATGGCGAATGATTGCGTCGATCGATGTTGATTTCCCGAGTTGATGGGAAACTAGAAAAATACCAGCCTCTTCATTGCAATACCACAATATTCGATTAGCTCTTCTTCTCTGTAATCTTTGTCATACTCGAGGTAGGTTGGGGTGTAACTGCCATCTGCGTGGCAGGTGTTGATCGGTTCTGGGGTTAGGCCGTCGATCGATAATGAAGGGTGGATGTTGACTGATTGTTGAACAGTAAATGCGTCGATCGATGCTTTGGGTTCGGTGTCGATCGATGCTCCATCTTCAGGCTCCTCGTTGAACTCATAATTACAGAAGCATGTGGTCACAAGTTATGAGTCATTAGACAACTTCGTGAGGGCAGGTTTATTCTTATAAATTTTATAATTAACATTATGATCCCTTGGTAGCCATGAATGCTCTCCCAAGTAGTAGTGAAGAGTTCTAATTAATCTGGATATCCATCACATGGAAGTCTATAGGGACTAGGAAATTCTGAATCTGCAGTAGGACATCTCTACAAATACCCCCTAAATCCACTCTTGAGCAATCCACAAAGACGAACAAATCACTGGAAGGCTCCACTCTCAGGTTTAACTTTTCTGTCATAGCTCTGGGTATGATGCTCATTGATGATCCAGTGTCGCAGAGGGCATTGGAAAACTCGTGACATTTGATCAAGCGTAGAATCATGAACTTCCCAGGATCACTTTTCTTTTGCAGAATGATCCTCTACTCTTGATTTGTCATATTTGTGAATTTTGGTAGATGAACTCATTTCATTGCTGGAAACCATCGATCGGTTCTACAGTCGCTCTGTCAATCGATGGTTGAGGGTTTTTCTGATTTTTCTAACTCCATGTGTACCATCAATCGATGCGCCTTGACCTGCGTCGATCAATGCATGTGCGACAAACTCGAATTTTCCACACAGGAATCCTCCTCTTGTAGCCTTTCTCTCTTGACTTCTACCCAAAAATCGTCATCAGTCAATGCATTGACGTGGTGATTCTGTCCAACCTCTATTTTTCTCCTTGATCAGGCTCTCATGTCTCCTAATAGTGTCACTTGTCTGCATCACCTGATTCTCCAACTTCTTTACATGGGTGTTGAGATTTTTGAATTTGGTGTTGAGGTTGAGGTACAGTCCATCTATCTTTCCATTCAAATCCACGGTCATCTTTTGTTGTCCCTCTAAAACTATGTCAACCATTGCTTCAATTTTGCTTCCTTGAGCTTCTAGAGGAGGATTCTGGTAGTAAGAAGACTCATAAGCTTTGTTGTTGTTGAAGGGTATTCGCTGTGAACTCTGATTAAAATTACTCATTTGACCATTACCATAGGAGTTCCTGTTGAAACCTTGATTTCTTTGTCTCTGAAAACCATTCCCATCAATGTAGTTCACATCCTCTTCAATCTCATCATCTCCAAACTTTATTGCTTCCACTTCTGCAAAAGTGACCTGCTTCTTGAGAAACTTCTGAACACTATCCAGGTTTGCCTTCAATCTGCTCCTTACTCATTGCTGGAGTTGATTTATTTCTCTCAAAGTATGTGTTTTTGGTGCTGCTGCTGGATGCCAGACTCTCAATCAACCTTCTAGCCTCTTCATGACTCATGGTGCTGAAATTTCCTTCATTGGATGTGTCCAAAGTCATTTGGTACTGTAATCCAATACTTGTAAAGAAAGTGCTGAGAAGTTGCACTTCATTGAACCCATGATGTGGACAATCTCTCTGGTATGATTTAAATCTGATCCAGGAGTTTCTGAAAGATTTTGAAGGGTCTTGTGAAAAAAATAGCAATCTTGCTCCTTAGGTCTTCTGATCTTACGTCATCAAAGAAGTTGCACAAGAAAGCATTCTTGATGTCAGTCTAGGATGTCAAGGATCCTGGTGGTAACTGCTTGAGCCAATATGAAGCTTCTCCAGCAAGTGATTACTTGAAGTTTTTACAAAAAGATAATCTTCAGGGACTCCATTGGCTTTGATGGGAGTCACTAGATCCTCAAATCGCTTCAGATGATTTATAGGGTGCTCATGTCGCAGCCCATAATAGAATGTTTGTGCTACAAGTCCGAAGAAGGCGGGCTTGATTTCAAAATTGTGTCTCTAAATAGCTAGAGGACGAATGGCGGATCTGTTGGCATAGTACTGGGCTGGACGGTTGTAGTCAGCCAATGTTCTCTGAGCAGCTTGGGCATTAGCTTCAGATTGAGCTTCTGCAGCGTCTGCTTCTGCTTTTGTATCATGGATTATAGTCCCCTGATCATCTTCTGACCTGCTGCATTACACATGTGAACGTCGGGGTCACGCAGGTCTCCATTCTCATCCCTAACCAATATTAAAGTCGCAACCATCTGAACTTGTCTTCTTCTGTCGATCGATACGGGTCGGTTGATGTCGATCGATGCTAAGTGATCAGTATTGGTCGATGTGTGTAAGTTGTTATCGATCGATGTGGGTAAGTTGATGTCGATCGATGCTAAGTGATCAATGTCGGTCGACGGTGGAGTTTGGATGACAATCGATACGGTCGGTGAAGAAGTGTCGGTCGACGCGGTATAAGTGCTGTCAATCGATGCTTGTCGTGTTTTTTTGCGGATCGTACATTCAAGTCTGTCAGTGTCAGAAGATAATGCTAGTTCTTGTCTTTTATTGCTCCTAGTGCTTCTTTGCATGTACCTGAAAACAAAGGAAAAGAAAAATTAGTAACTTGAAAATTGGTAACAAACCTAGACTAAATCCTAGAAATAAATCTAATGGCGATCAATGCTCCCCGGCAACGGTGCCAAATTTGACATGGATGGTGTTTATTGTTCTAGCAGGCTATGAATATCATAAATAATTAACTATCAAATTAACCATATTCTTAACACACAAAATAATACTCTTGCCAAGAGAGATCAGATGTAGTACTTAGAGATCGAATCCACAGAGAGCAAAGGCACGCAATAGATTTCTTATTTCTAAAGACTAAGCTAGGTAAATGTATAAATTAGTGGTGAACAATCAGTTTAAGAAAATATTCCTTATCAAGAGGTATGATGCAATATGGAAATATGCTACTAATGCAAATATGAAAATATGCTATTAATTAACTAGATGTAAATATAAATGGAAATATGCTAGATCTAGGTTTTCAAGCTAAATGAATTATAGGCGATAGGAAGCACGAAAATGTAAATATACTAGAACTCAAATGTTAATTATTCTGATCCTTTTAACTCCAACTCTCGTATGGGAGCAAAAGGAAAGACCATCGATCGACGGCTAAGGCCTAGTGTCGATCAATGGTGAAATCAGAAGGAAGTGTGTGCGAGATTTGATAAGTCCACCAGACTTATTAGACCAGCTCTCGCATGCGCCTAACAATCTAGTTCAACAGAATCTATTCTGGCACATAACCTACTCTCGTAGTTGTCCATGTCCTATCATCGAGATCCTAGTTAACTACTCTAGAATGCAAGCATTAAGAATAACTCAATTGATGAATACTAACTTAACCTGGCAATCCTATTTTTGGGCTAATTCATGATTGATATCATTCATCCCTAAATATAATTGATAACTACTCAAACATGATCTTTGTCATAAAAATCATAGATGAAATATATATGAAACATAAAATAAATAAAAATCAAAGGAGTTTCTCCTTTCTCTTCTAACCCTAATACAAAATGGATAGAATAAAACTAAAATGCTTTGTCTAAAATTGTTCTCTCCTTTCTGTCTTCTCAAGACATAAATATAAAACCCTAAATTTAGGTCAAAACTCGTCCAAGGCATTTTCGTCATTCTGACTTGGACTTTGAAATTTGTTGTCATCGATCGATGGCAAGTGTACTACATCGATCGACCTTGGGCTTTAATCATTGGTCGACGACAAGTGTATTCCATTGATCGATGGCTTCGTCGACTCCGTAAATGATCAGCTACGGATGCTTCTCCTCTAGATGCTCCAAAAGCTCCAAGTATCTCATATATCTTGAAAACGTTCCTGGACCTGTAAATACTCTAAAACGTAGCCTAGACACACATAATAAACTCTAAATAGAGTCTATAGCATAGCCTAAAACTGGTAATAAATAGGCTTTATCAGTGTTCTTCAAGCCAAAAAGCATAACCTTGTAGTAGTAGATGTCTCTAGACCTCATGAAAGAGGTTTTCTTCTGGTCGTCTGGATGCATGTGTGTTTGGTTATACCCTAAGAAGGTGTCCATAAAGCTCACTAGCTTGTGTCTCGCCATTTCCTTGACCAGCTTGTCGATTTGAGGCAGTGGGAACAAATCTTTATGAAAGACTTGTTAAGGTCGGTGAAGTCTATGCAGGCTCGCCAACTCCTTTTTTTTCTTTCGTACTACAACGACATTGGCTAGCCATTTTGGATATTCTACTTCTCTTACGAACCTGGCGTCCAATAGGTTTATGATTTTATTGTTTATGACGGTGTCTCACTCTTGAGTGAATTTCCTTCTATTTTGCCTCATTGGTAGATGTCGAGGGTTGAATTGCAACTTGTGCATGATTACCTCTGGGTCTATGCTGGACATGTCCACATGGGACTAGGCAAAAAATCAGAGTTTTACCAGAGGATGTATATCTATCTTCAGACCATTTGTAGTTTGGACCTGATCTTGAGATTCTTGCTGAAGTCTTTTTCTATCAAAGGAACCTCGTTTAATTCTTCAACCTATGGCTCCTCTATTTGTGGGATTGGAGGCTTTTGATGTAAGTTCTATAAGGCTGTTTCGAGATGGAGGGATTGGAGATGGCTGACCATGTTGACACCTCCATTCATTTTGCTCTATCTATAGGTTGATTGTGATATCTACCATGATTCTTGTCTCATGTTTCTTTTTCGGGCTTATGATAGAGTTTACCATCAATTTTCTCATTCCTCGTGACCCTAGATTCATGGTTTTGGGAGTGCTTGGATCAGTATGTGGTGTCTTCCTTCCATTTTACTTGTGCATGTGGCCGTTACAATATGTACTCTATGGATCTGCACTGATATTTTTTCAGCTCCTTGTACAGCTCGCCATTGGGCAACATGACTCTCTTAAAGGCGGAGATGGCTATCGAAGCGTTACATCTGGGGATGTATACATTTTCCTAGTTGAATCATGCTATATAGATATGCAGGGGTACGCCTTGATGTTGGAGGATCTCATATACATCATCAGCCGTCATTTTTAGGTGCCTTTTGCTCATGAATTATTCGACAAACTGATCGGTTAGATCTGCAAAGAAATGTATTGATCCATTGGGTAAGTTGATGTATCATTGCAGGGTGTTACCCGTCAAGGTCTAGATGAAACCATTGCACATGGTAGCTTCTCCGAATTATAGTAAGCATCTGTTCTTTGTACTGAGCCATCTGGTTGTTTGGATGTCTTACATACTCATGTTCGGGAGTGAGAAATTTCTCAGCATCCTGATCAAGACCATTTCGTCCATGAAAATAGTGTCAGTGTAGAAATCAGGAGCACTTCTCCTGATGGGATGAGCGACACCAAGAAGCCTTTCTATCATTGATCGGACTACTTCAAATTTCTTAGAGAAGACTTCTTCCAAATAAGTAATTTCTATCAATTTCATGACGGGAGCTGCTTCATGCATCTCCATATCTGTATTCGTTTCAAAATTATCATCGCCTTCAGTCGTTTTAACTCGGTTTACATCTGCAACACTGGTCCATTCAGTCGGTTCTCCATTCAGTGGTGGAGCCCATCGAGTCGTGTTATCCCCTCCAGTCGAAGTATCCAGGGGCTGTATAGGGAGGACGCGGGTTGGAACCTCTGCCGTTTCTTTCCTACAGTTTTGAGGGCTGAGTTTTCCTCTCAGAAAACTATGTTTTTGGGTTCGAGTTGTGATAGCTTCTTTATGCTCTACTCCAACTGCTTTGAATACTTTTTCCATCTCTGAAATGATTATGGGATTATCCGGAGGGGTATTGTTACTTTCTCTGGTTGTGCTCATCTCGTTGATTTACCTCTACATAGCTTCGAGCTGGGCTTGTAAGTCGATGTCAGCCGAGGTGACCAAAGGTTACTCATGTTCACTTCTGGTCATGTTCATGTAATCCTAGCAATCCCCTCTTTTTTAACGGCAAAGTGTTAGGATAAAATAAAGCAAAGTTTTATGTGATACAATGGAAACATGAAGTTATGCATAAAACAAGAAAGAATGATCAAAAGAAATATTTTATTGATCAATCGAGCAGGAGTAAAACGTATTGATCTGGAAATCCTAGTTCTAGATGTCTACTTCTATAGACGAAGTGATCAATAGTCGATTCCGGTCTTTTAGGTTTTTGGAGATTCTTTTATAGGTTTTTGTATTCAATATATAAATTAGATCCTTCTTTATCTTGAAATATGGAAAGCTATTTCTTGAAATTTATTTTCATTTTATCTGGAGACGAAAAGAAACACAATCCATAAACTGGAAGTCGAAGAAAATTCACGTTATGTTCTAAGCAGAAAATGCCTTCCTCGATCAATTATCATCACCAAAAATAAACACATACAAAACTTTTTTTAAGAAGTTGTAAAATAAATTTTCATACTCTTAGAAATACCTAGTTTTTATTTTGTTTATCAGAATTTAGTTTAGAATTAATTTGGTATATAATTTTAAAACTTGTAATGTAATTAACAAAATGTTTAAGTCTACATGTGTGTTTACTACAAGAAAACAATTATTTTACGAGGGCCAATTTCCTCGTGACTTCCTCGTAAAAGTGGAGTTACGAGGAATTAACGAGGATACCAGTTTCGTCGTAATTCGTTTGTCGTTAAATATATTTCCTCGCCAGTTCCTCGTTAATTAGCTAGTCATATATTTCCTCGTAAAGACGAAGTAAAGATTTCCTCGTAAATACCATGTGACGTATCCACGTAAAGACGTCGCTGATTTTCCTCGTAAACACCACGTAGAGTATTTCTCGTAAATACCACGAAAATACCATGGAAACTATTCCTCGTAATATCAATGTAAATACGAAGAAAAGTTTTCGACTGAAGAACCTCGTTAACACCTCGAAAATATTTCCTCGTGGATTCCACGTCCACTCTTCCTCGTTAAATCCACGTCCATTTTCCACGTAAGAGGCTCGTAAAATAGCTTCGAATTTACGTGGTTCTTTATTTTTCTTATTTTAAAAATATATTCAAATAATAATTAGTAAAAATAAATTTATTCATCATTCTAGCAGCCAACGATAATTTAGAGAGACCTTCTCTACAACCACTGTAAAGTGGCTGATTTGCCGCATTCAACATATCATAAAACTTTTTGGCATCTAAGTTAGGTTCCTCATCTTCATCATGAGCTACGAAAGCATCAGCTACCATATCATGAACCCTATCACAATCTACCATCTGCTCTTTCTGATGGTTATGTTCATTAACCAAATGATGATCTACCGGTTCTACCTGAAAGTTGCTATTACTACTACTAGCAGCTTCATTCTGATCATAATTATAACCTTCTCCATGATGAAACCAGATATAGTAATTTGGCATGAAACCTCTATTTATTAAATGCTTCCAAACATTTTCATGATTTCTTAATTTTGAATTGTTGCATTTTTTACAAGGGCAGAATATCTTACCGCTTTCTTGGGCGAGCGATGTACAATCTGCTTGATGCATAAAAGTCTCCATCCCCGTAAGGAATTCTTTCGTCATTCTCCCGTTACCATCTCTATGCATATACATCCACCTTCGGAACTCATAAATATTCCCGGACCTGGACATAATTTTTTTTTAACTCTTTCTTTTCTTGTTGGTGTGTCTAAAATGAGGTTCAAACCTCCATATTTATACAATTTTCGAATCTGGTTAGGTGAGATTTAGCGAGGAATTAAGCACGCAAAGATATTTAGGTGAAACCAAAAAAAACGTGTTTCAAAAGGTTCGTCGTTAATTCCTCGTCCAAGTAAATCCACGTAAAAACGAAGCAACGTTTACGTCTACGTTACGACGAAATTACTTTTCCTCGTAACTAAGACGTCATCCTCGTAAATGCGACGTCAGTTTACGTTATCTTTACGAGGATATACTTTCCACGTTAGTTCACGAGGAAATAACGTGGATTGCTTTTTTCCTCGTTGCTTCATCGTAAAGCCGAATGTATTTAACGAGGAAATATTTTCCTCGTTAATCTTCCTCGTTAAAACACAGTTTTCTTGTAGTGGTTTGCTTGTAGATGTACAAACAAATATGTGAAACATACTAAATACTCAAGCTCCATTAAATCTGAAATTTTTAATTAATTTTTTCTTTAAACAAAATAATTAAGTAAATTTCAATTCATAAATTCTGTATTTTACTTTCCGTGAGAAGTTAGCATTAGTTCCAAAGAAAGAAGAGAATTTAGCTTCTACTCCCTCCGTTTCAAATTATTTGTCGTTCTCGAATAGAATTTTTGTTTCAAAATAAGTGTCATTTTCGGTTTCAATTCAAAATTTATTGGTAATATTTTCTACTCTATTTTTTTATTGGTTGATATATGGTTAGGTGTATTGATAATAGTGTTTTTATTTTAAAAATATATAAAATTAAATGTTTTATTAATCTGTATGCATAAACCTAGAACGATAACTAATATGAAACAGAGAGAGTATTTAATAAAACGCGAGGACAAAAAAGAATCTGGAATTCTTAAGAGACGCATTGCCACTTGGCCGGAATAATTTTATTAATTACACATCTAACACATAACGTTTTTCCAATATCGTTGCATTTTTAATTCATTGTAACGCATGTATTACTTGTCACTTTATAACGCATGTAGATTCTTCAAAAAAAAAAAAAAAAAAGCTGGCATCTACGATGTTCTCCGACGAAATAGCTCCCCTTTTACAAAATTCAAGTACATGGCAGACCGCGAACATCCACGTCCACCCCGAACGATATTAGTTTTATTTTTTTAATTTCTATTTTTAGGTAGAGAGCAAATGCATGGTTTTTAATCTCTATTTAAATTAAGTATTAGTTTTTAGCTAGAGAGCAAGTACAATGTGTCTGAACTGGTGTTTTTCTAAATGCATAAAAATTTGTTTATATATATATTAGCCATGCCATAATGCGAGAATAATTTACTGAAAAAGGTTGCTTCATAAGTGATATTTCTATGAAGATAAAACTCTTCAAATAACTTTCGGTGTTTAAAAAGAAAAACTTTAGGTGATATATTAAGACAAAGAGACAAAAAGGTTCAAAATATATTTTATTAGTTTATAAAATAATCTAAGGAATATGGGAATATGTGGAGATGGTTTATTGGGAGGATTTAGATCTGGTGAAAAATTAAGATATTTGATGTTTTCAAAAAATTACAATTTTTAAAACGGTATATCATATTGATCAATTTTTCCAATTTTAAATATGAAGATGATAAAAAAAACTTCTTTGTAATAATTTTGATTTTCAATAATTTTTTTTTTAACTCCAAAAATTTAATTTATAAGATTAAAACTAAAAAATTGACTTTAAAAAACTTTCAAATGCCATCTTAAGAGATGACATTATATTTATTTATTATTAACTATAAATTAGTCAAATTATTTTAAATCTTGTTTCATAGATTTTGTTGATGAAATCTTTAATTTTTAATAAGCTGGAAATTCAAAAATGTACAAATGATTATTCAATAAAACTAAATTTTGAGTAGTTTGTAAAATTGCTAAATTCAATAAAAGAAGATTTGAAAAATATATTTTAATAATCCTTTAGTATTTTTATTTATAATCAACATAATATAATACAAGTGCATCTTTAGAAGATGACATCTTTGCTTTTAAAAGTTTTTAATGAAAATTTTAATAAACCAATAAAATCATTTTAACAATACACATTATATTAACCAAATTGTCTTGGCTTAGTAGTAAAGAAATTCCAGCCGAAGCTTCTGCATTGGATTTGAATAGCATTGACTATGTAGCTGCGTTTTAAATGTATCTAATTGACTATCTGTACCCGAATGCAAAGTCTTATGAGATTAGTGTTGAACCTAAAAAATCTTTGGGATCCTCATATTTATTTTAAAAAAAACAACAATACACATCATATTTAATAAACAACACATAACTTGCATATTTGATTATATAATAGACGTTTAGGGAAGAAAGCAAGAGTTTGAAGCAAATATCCAGACCGAAAACTCAACTACTACTAAATGTGTCTCCTTGTCAAAGATCTTCGTCCTCACGTTCTAGAAGTGCAAATTTTAAGATGCATTTTTGATCGAAATTTTACTACTGATGTAATGACACTGATGTAAAAAAGCAAAGATTTATATTCTAAAATCATTTGTATTTATTCTAGTAAAGTTGTAATGTTGAAGTTTGACAATCATATAAAATTAGGTGGTTATAATGTTTTGGTAGAAACCGGTTATAATATATGGATTGAGAATCCACTACTAATTTTATATGATCATACAAGATCTCACACCTAAACAAACTAGATCAACGCTATTTTGGGTTCTAAATATTAATGATGTACTAAGATTTTGATCCGCGTGTCCGCGCGGATGTTTCTTTTTCAATAATATATAAACATTTCAAAACATAACAATTTAATGGTTTCATTTGGATTGGATCGGATAATGTCGGATTTGGATCAAGTTTATATTTTCTAAAACCCGAAGTGGAACCGTATTATAAATAGTTTGGGTTTGGTTCAAGTCTAAAACCAAAATCCCAAAAATGTCCAAAAACCAGAAATAAATCTAAAAAACTCAGGTAATTTAGGGTTTTGGATACTTTTTACTTATGAATATCCAATAACTGTTATGAATTCAGGTAATTATTATTTTCTTATATATGGGTATTGAAGTACTTGCTCAATTTTAGTTTTTAGGTTTAAAGAAATAAGAATCGATTGGGTTTTTGTAAATAGAAATTGATTTTTTTGTAGAATATATATATATGTGTGTTCTATTAAAGAGAAGTACATAATTTTTTTATGTGTGATTTTTTAGTTGAATCAACCTTTTGAATTCTATTAAATGTATATATATACACTAATAAAATATGAGATATTTTTTAAATAATATTAAAAAAACTTATAAAAACTTCCTCCTATCAGAATGCATTTTGAAATGTAAGTTAATTAACATTTTCAATTTATATAATTTTATTTTATTATAATATCAACAAACTTCCTCCTATCAGAATAGATTGTATGACCAAATGTAAGCCATATAAAATATACATTAACAGAAAGTTATTCATATATCAGTTAAACAGCTTATATTACACTACATAAGCTGAATTGATTATTTTAGGAAAATATAATAATTGATTCTAATGTATTATGGTAAAACTGACCTGGTTTACAACTTTATAATACTTAGTTCATTGGTAGATAAGTCAAATCATATCAATCAAAACTAATAGCTCCCAAACATACATAAGTGTTGACAAAACTCAACGTAGCTTACGGTAAATATGGAGGGATGATCAATATTTTCTATTAAAAGATAATCCATATATGTTCGGTTCGGTTACCAAACAAGAAATGGTTAATAATTAATGGATAAAATCAGAAAAAAAACTAAACGTACAAAACCAGAAGCAAAATAAGAAGTCCTAGTTAACCGAACTCGTGGCCGTCTCCTAACCAATGCAGCCGCGATCTCCCGAGCCACTTCACTGCAGCCAGTGTGGTGATTCATTCTCAATCGGTCACTCTCATTGCAACTTACGAAACCACACCGGAGCTTAGCAATAATCCACTGACGTCTTGACTCTCCATGGAACCCACCAATCTGAGACCACAAACAACTACGGCGGAGCAAGAAATAACTCAACTCCGCAAAACTCCAAGCTAGCCTTCTCCTCGACTTGAATCCATCGAACAAAGAGAGTGGAAAAGAGTGGAGAAAAAAACTTGGAAGAATATAGAAAAAAAGAATGTTCATCGAATAAAAAAAAAAAGAATGGAGAAGAAGACATGGAAGCCACCGTTCTATAAATTATATTAAAGGCCAAGTGACGTCAATTTAATTAGAACAGTACTTTTCTAAACCAGTGGCAGTCAATTATAAATATTAGAAAAAAATCAGGATTAAATACTAATTGTACTTCGGTTTTAGTAGTTTAGATATATGTTATATAAGATATAAATTATTGTTTATATATATAGATATATATATATGTGATGTTAATAATTAAAATGTGTTATATATTAATGCTTTCACGTAAATGAGAATAATTTTATCATTTTCCTATTGGGCTGTCCCACTAATATATTTATTAGTTTCAGGTTGTGTTCGCATCATATATAATGATGTGATGATGCGAGTAATTGAGATAGAGAAAGAACGGTGAACCCTAAAATATCAAGTGAGACAAAAAATATTTTGACATCACTTGAGAGATTTGATCTTTACGACATTAGCATTTTATTTCGATCTAGTTTGTGTGTATGGGAATATCGATAAAGACATGACGTTTGGAGTGCTAAAAATCTTGATTTGGTATATTTATCTTTCTGTAGAATAACCAGATATATTTGAAATTCAAATATCTAGATTTATTTCAGTATTAGAATGAAATTTTAGATAAACTGAATTTATAGATAGATTATAAATCGTTATAAATCGGTATGAATTCCAACACGGTATTAAAACCTACTTACTTAATACTGAAAATGAATCTATTTTAGTTTATATTTAGATATAAATAACTTCGGCATGTTTGATCTTGTATAAATTGTTAATCAACCGAGTATGTGATAATCAATCATAAGTTGATGAAAATGTTCATCAATTTCCAAAATAAAGATATGCATATATTAGATATACATGTCTTTTGGAAAGTCAATATATTAACTTAACATTGTATATTACGATTACGATATACCAACTTATACGTTAGCATATCAGTTTGAATGCATATAATAATAATTACATTTGCATGTGATTCGTAGTGTAGTTTGTATGTAATACTGATTACATGTGCATATATTCATATGGTAATTGCATATTTGATTTAATAGTTAACATATATTATAGTCATATTGTTTATTGATTTTTGAATAGTATAATATGCATATTTATTTTATTTGAATCGTATAATATAATTCTGTTTAGTGACGATTCAGTTTAATATATAAATTATATTAATTTTCTGATTTGATTAAATTTTAATAATAATAATATAATATTATTTTGTAAATAAAATATGTATTGGTTATATTTATTTTTATATTTGATAAAAATAAAATATAAAGCTAAATTGGATTAAAATTCATTCCTCAATTAATTTCAAGTATTTTTTATGTCTACCCAATCTTATCAACTACAAGGCTCGTTTCATGGTAAGATGGGCTTGCAAAACTAAGGTGTCTTCAATTACATGAGTGAGGTGAATGGTAACGGTTACCATGTGAAATAAGATTGGTTAACTTGACTAAACTATCAAAATAGTTTTAGGTTTAGAGACATATGCTAGATAAAACATACGATGTCGTCTAACAACTAAAATTATATTTAATATAATTAGCAAAGTGTTGCTTACCTAAATAGGTATAATTCGGGAGATGAACCGAAGATCACTCGATTTTAGTAAAATGTGAATCTTGGATTATTATATTCATTTGAGGAAAATATTTTGAATATAATACAAGTTTTCTTAATTGTTAAAATTTCTCAAATTCCTGAAGACCTTATTAACATTTTCTATTCTTCTATTACAACAATGTTCACTTTTCACAGTCCAATTTCATTTCAATATGCCTTTAAGAAGGACAAATTGAATAGATCAAATTTCTTCCAATTGTTTTCAAACAAGAGTGTAAAATTTTTAAAGGAAATGATAAGTCAAGATGGATTGTGAATTCTAGCCTGTTTGATTCTTCTCCTGAGTTTGAACCCTATTTGGAAGATCGGAAAATGAAGTAGACTTTTGAAACATTGTCTAAAAGTATTTATGTTATAGAAGTAAATGTTACTACTTATGGTTCTAATTCTTGGGTATTGGATACCGGCTGTGGTGCTCATATTTGTACAAATATGAATGGCTTAAGAAATATTAGAATTTAAGAGAAAGGACAAGTGGACCTACGCGTGGGAAATGGAGCAAAAGTTATTGCATTAGTCGGGGGAACATTTCATTTGTCTTTACCTTCAGGCTTGAGTTTAGAACTTAAGAATTGCTACTATGTACTTGTTATAAGTAGAAATATTATTTCCATTCCTTGTTTGGATTTGAAAGGAATTCAATTTTCAGTTAAAAAACAAGTGTTATTCTTTTGATCGTAATGATATCTTCTATGGTAGCGGTCCATTAGAGAATTGACTTTATATTCTAGACCAAAGTGTGTCTATCTATAATATTAGCACCAAAAGATTAAAGTCTAACAACACAAATCAAACTTTCTTTTGGCATTGTCGTTTGGGCCACATAAATGAGAAGTGCATCCAGAAGCTTCATAGTGATGGATCTTTGAGCTCATTTGATTATGAATCATATAAAAAATGTGAATCTTGTTTGTTGGATAAATTGACTAAGGCTCCTTTTATTGGACACAGTGAAAGAGTCAAAGACTTGTTGAAACTTATTATACTGATGTATGTGGACCAATGAGTATAAATCCTAGAGGAAACTATCAGTACTTCATTACATTTACTAACGACTTCAATAGATATGGTTATGTTTATCTATTGAAACATAAATCTGAATCTTTTGAAAAGTTCAAAGACTTTCACAATGAAGTATAAAATCAGCTTCACAATAAAATAAAAACTCTTCGATCTAATAAAGGTGAAGAATATTTTAGTCAAATGTTTAATGATCATCTAAGAGAATATGAAATTATTTCAAAACTCACTCCTCCAGGAACACCACAATTGAATGATGTGTCCGAAAGGAGGAATCAAACTTTATTATATATGGTTATGTCTATGATGAGTCATACAGATCTTCCACCATCCTTTTGGGGATACACTCTAGAAACATATGCATTTATACTAAATAGATGTCCATCAAAATCAGTTGAGAAGACACCATATGAGATGTGGACTGGAAAGATTCCAAATTTGTCTTTTCTGAAAATTAAGGGTTTTGATGCTTATGTCAAACATATGTTTACATATAAGCTTGGACCACAATATGATAAATGCTCTTTGTTGGTTATCCCAAAGACACCAAAGGTTATTATTTTTACAACCCCTCTGTGAACAAAGTGTTTGTTGCTCGTTGTGCCGTTTTTCTAGAAAGAGAATTTCTTTCCAAGAAGAACAGTGGTAGTAAAGTACAACTCGAAGAAGTTCGAGAAACACAGGGAGGTTGTTTTATCTTCTCAAGAAGATAACCAATTAGATTTACGTACAGTCGTTGAATCTTCACCTGTGGAACCTGAGTTGCATAGGTCTGAAAGGACTCGTCACGAACCTGACAGATATGGGATTTTGGTGATGGATTATCATGATCTATTGATAATAGAGATTGATGAACCTACGTACTTTGAGGAAGCTATGATCGGCTCTGACTCCGATAAATGGCTAGAAGCCATATAATCCGAAATGGACTCCATGTCAGTAAACAAAGTGTGGACTTTGGTTGATTTACGTTATGGTGTTAAAATCATTGAGTGTAAATGGCTTTTCAAGAAGAAAACTGACATGGATGGTAAAATACAGATATACAAAGCTAGATTGGTGACTAAACGTTAAAAACAAATTCATGGTATTGACTATGATGAAACCTATTCATCAGTTGCAATGCTTAAGTCCATTTGGATTCTCTTAGCAACTGCTTCTTATTATGACTATGAGATTTGGCAGATGGATGTGAAAACAGCTTCCCTTAATGGGAATCTTGAAGAGGATGTGTACATGACACAACCTGAAGGTTTCATAGTCCCTGGAAGTGCTGACAAAGTATGCAAGTTTCAATGTTCCATTTATGGTTTAAAACAAGCATCTCGGAGCTGAAATCTTTGTTTTAATAAATCAAAGTGTTTGATCTTACAGTCCTTCAGGGCATCGAACCTAACCCCTCATATGTAAGCTCTCACTGACTCCCCCATGTAGGTTTTTGATGCGCTTGGCGTTCCTCGAACCCAAGACCTCACTCTTTAACAACCTTCCCACAGGACAAGTTGTCACCAATTGATCAGTGCTTGTCCTGTGGGAGAGTTGTTAAAAGGTGAGGTCTTGGATTTGAGGAAAGCCAAGCTCATCAATAACCTACCGGTGGATGTGGAGGCGTTTCCTCCCATGGTGATGGGTTAGGGTGGATGCCCTGCAGGGCTGTGAGCCGGGGTCCGCGGGACAGGTTGTCACATAAAAAGTTGAATTTTCTTGACAAGCTGTCCCGTGGACCCTGGCTCACATCCCTGTGGGGCATCTACCCTAACCCCTCACCGTGGGAAGAAATGCCTCCACATCCACCAGTAGGTTATTGGTGCACTTGGCGTTCCTCGAACCCAAGACCTCACCCTTTAACATCTCCCTCACAGGACAAGCTGTCACCAATTGACATGCAGATCAATTGGTGACAGCTTGTCCTGTGAGGGAATTGTTAAAGGGTGAGGTCTTGGGTTCGAGGAACGTCAAGCGCACCAATAACCTACCGGTGGATGTGGAGACGTTTTCTCCCATGGTGAGGGGTTAGGGTCGATGCCCTGCAGGGCTGTGATCCGGGGTCCACGGGATAGGTTGTCACAATGGGCTTGAGCTTTGTTTCAGGAAAGGCTCCACCCGCAAGGAGTCATGGCTCCGGTAGTAACTCGTCTCTCTCTAGATTCTCAACAAGGATGTAGGAAGGTGGTTCATGGTGTTGGTTGGTTTTTGGGTTCAAAGGTCGATTGATTTTCTTCCTTCGGTCTTCTTGGTTTTTCAACGCTCATGTGGAGGAAGGATGGCTCGTCTCTCCCTTCTTGTCTGATTGTTCTGTTCCGTTGGCATGTGGAGGTCTTGTGACTCCAGTGAGTGGCTTCCCTGTTCACAGCAGTGTCATTGTGAGTCGGTTTCTTCTTCTCTGGTGTTAAGCGTGCTCCAGGGGTCCCTTTACCACAGTGACGAGTGTTGAGTCGTAGTACACATACAGAGATGGTACTTGTCTCATCTCTGGCTCGTGTAGATGTAGTGAGTAGTTTTGACTAGTGGTCGTCTATGGATCCTCAGTGGCTGCTCAAGGTTCTTATTAGCTTCATAAATCCTCTACTCGGCCTTCTCTCTTTCTTAGTTCCAAGTAAATGTGACGTTTTTTTTCCTTGGAGGGTTGCCTCTGGTTTTATCATGTGTTGATGTGTCTCTGTTGACACTGGATACTGAATCCTTTCAGCAAAGATTATAGCTCTTCGGTTCTCAAAGGTTTAAAAGGTAGTGGTGGTTCTCGTTGCATTCGTTGATCGCCCTGTGTCGCTCTTAGTTTTTGCTCACATCCCATCTCAGCTAAAGTTTCACTTGACCTTGTGTAGTAGTGTAGCATGACTTTTTTTTGCACGTTAAGAGGCTTAAAGGTCATAGCATATCGGTGATTACGACCCGTTTCTTACAGTGTTCTAAGCAGAAATGGCGAGTGTACATCTCGGTTTGGCATTCTCTATCGATAAGGGTCTGAACCTCTTGCTTCTTCTTGCTCAGGCTTCAAAGGAGGTTTTAGACTACAAGTTCAGATAAGATCACCGAGACCCACCTACTCCGGAGACGACACATAAAGTCGGCATCCAAGAAAACGAGGAGAATCTCACCTTCCTATGGTTATCGTTGATGGTTGAGAACGATGATCGATTGTAGAAAATTATGATATCGATCTAGCGGAATGCGCCAGAGTGATGGGTCGAGCGAGTCTTGTTAGAAAGATTTTGATTTCGGATATTTTATTTGAATTGATGCTTGTTATTGAAAACTTATTCTCGATTTGGGTTGGTTTTATGAGTATATTTTATTACAATAAAAGTTTTAACTAACAAAAGATGTAAATTATATGTGTTATAGTCTAGTAAGTTTTCGGTAGCTATTGTTAAATTATTTATGTTGATAGTTTTCATCAGTTGCCAATATTTTATATTTTGTTCCACATATACGGAAATGATAAAAATAATTTTGAAAAATCGATTGGTCTGCTAAAACTGACTACTAACTATCAAATAACTGATGATATCTATTCTATTAAAATAGAAATCATGTCTTCTTGCATGTATGATATTTTAAAATCGACATTCCCTTAGAAAATTGTTTACCTGATTTTTATATTTGCACAATAAAATCTTAACAATATTTTCAATTCCCTTATTAATTTTCATCCATGAAATTTAGGAAGTGTTTATTCATTTATTTACTCATTTGCTAATAAAATTATAACTAACTTAATGTTAACCACTAAAAATGAGTGGCGTACTTTTGGTTAAAATCGATTTATCACATTGGTATAAGATATAGTAAAATCAATTTTTGACTATAACAATTACTATACAATCTCTTCTATTAAAACTTAAATAACTCATAGAAATAAGTTTTCTATCATCCTAATAATTATAACTTTTGCCATTGATTATAGTTCTTAATTAGTTAACCACAAATAATTTATTTTGTATTAATTTCTAACCAAACTTACAATTATTTTCAAATCAGATTATTCCCTATCATGATTATTTTCTAAGCAAAATTTTACAATAAAATCAAAACAATTTAACTAAAATATGACATACAAATTCTAAATGTTATAGATTCATGAAATTATAATTTCATTTCATAAAAAAAAATCAAAAATATAAATGCTTTATTATAAGATATAAAATAATTTTTCAAATATATATGTGAAATAATTTGATGATTAATGTAATTTACACAAAAATATTTTGAATTATAAGATAAAACAAAACAATTTTAATTTAATATTTTCTTCAAAAATAAACATAGAAGTGAAATTTATTTGGCACCTATACTTATTAAAACAAAAGGTATATTTATTAATATACATAAATATACTAATCGGTTTCTAATTTTTAAATAAATACATAAATGGTTAATATTATTAAAATAACTAATGGAAAACTATATTATATAACCTATCATTTTGATCGGTTTAATATCCAACCACAATATGAACAACCAACACATTACATACAATTTAAAATCGTCGATCTATTATAAATCGAACAAACACCATACAGGTTTGTGTAACTATTACATTTTTGTATTGTGAATAATTTTATATGTCTATTCTATTAAAACAAACATTCGTACCATATGCACGGGTCATACTCTAGTCTCTTATCAAAATAGAATCTTTCCCATCCTATAGACCCAGCCTTTTTTGTAAGTTTTTAAATTAAATACACTCTTCTACTATATAGTTAAATCCACCCAAATTAATTAATACCACTTCTCTTATACTACTACTACATGTGTTTCCAAACAACTACTAAATTTGTTTCCAAACATAAATTTTCCCAGTTTATAATCAGAGAAATGTATTTTTTATATATTAATATTTTGGTTTACCAATCAGCTAACATGTATTAACACATATTTTCCAAGTTTAATCCAATACATATTATTTTGTTCGAATTGTAATATTAAATTCTTAAAACAAAAATGTTTAAATTTTACAAAGAATAATATATAAATCAATGCAAAATAAAGATATAGTTTAAAGAATTATTTTATTTATATTTTCATAAAAACTTACATTCATTTAAATTTAAATAAACCATTGTAATTTGGGTTCGCCAAAAAAAAAGACAAACAAATTATACAAACGTTTATTTATTGTTCCCCGTGAAAAAAAATAGATGATGAGATTCAATTTAGAAATGAATAATTAACAAAACTTGTTGGACCAAATATCTAATTACATTCATATCTTTTTTGTTATGTCAACTATTTTCAAACAAATCAAAATGATTTCATAAATGTGTATTCAAACATAAAGATATAGAATACTAATTAGCTATTGATTAAAATTTACATACAATTTAATCAATTAGAAATCGTAATTTTATGTTATAATTTAATTATATAGAACATAAGATTATTTCTATGAAGTGTAATTAATATGATATATATGAACACAAAATATATTCATATTTTTATATGTTAGCAACATCAATTATTTTTGTATGCACTAATCTACGATCTATTAAAAATTATATAATTTATTTAAGTAACATAATAATTAAAAAAAGATATATAATAATTAAAAAAATTCATTATACAATAAATATATGGTATTTTGCAAAAGTAACCCAAAACAAAAAGTTAAATGCAAAACTAACCTATGTTTTTTTTAGAACTTTCATGTGCCTTTTGTACCCTAAAAACCTGGATTATTCACGAAAATGCCATTACTTTTTTTTTTTTTTTTCGAATTTGATTGTTTTACTTTATCATCCTCATCTTCATCTCTTATTTATAATATTGCCATTGCCATCAATACATCAACCACCATGAACAACCAATTTGAAGCTCTTAATGCACCTAGAATTTGATTTTCACTCTTTGTAAATCATTTCTTATGCAAAAAACCTACATCTCTCTTCACTTTTTCTCTATATTCACCCAAAACTCAATCTTTTGAATCTAAACATTCAAATATTCATGTACCCATTCAACTTCATAATTACTGGTCATTAAAGAGTGGGATCGATTTCTGGGTGAATTTTTGTGTGTTTGGAGAAGCTAAGCAAGTTACCTCAGTCGTTGAAGGTATGAAATCGAAACTCTTTTCTGAACTGTACGTCGGAAGACTTACCTGTAAGTCGTCTGACACGTAGATATTTAAACTTCCAGGTAAGTCGTCTGTCGAACAAAAAGTGACGTCCGGATTTTTTAGACGAGAATCTGGTCAAACCTTTAGTTTCGACAGACGACTTCCCGGAAGTCGTCCAATGGACGACTTCCTGGAAGTCATCTACTTAAAATTAAATATCTAAGTTTAAATTATCAATTGCAAAAGTAACCTAAGTCGATTTACCTGGAAGTCGTCTGGAATTCATCTCAACCGAGTCAAAATTCTGAGAAAATGTTAGACGATTTACCTGGAAATCGTCGGATTGACGACTTACATGTAAGTCGTCTCTTGCCAGTCAACTTTCCGACACAATTCGGCCAATTGCAAAAGTAATATGTTTATTCCAGACGACTTACATGTAAGTCGTCTGAATAAATTTCAATTTTTTTTTGTTAACAAAGGACGACTTATTTGGTAGTCGTCTGACTGGACGACCTCACTTTAAGTCTTCCTTTGTAAATATTCAATTGCAAAAATGACCTAAACGGACGACTTTCAGGAAGTCGTTTACTGGACGACTTTCTGGAAGTCGTCTGTGTTGACGACTTCCAGAGTAGTCGTCTAGGTCAATCATTAATAAACTTTCATTTTTTCAAAAAAATTAATGGATTTATAATATTTTCTTGTTAATTCATGTATATTAGTCAATATTGCGGCTACTGAATGAAATTTATAACTTAATTGGTGATATTTATGAGCTTACCAACATACATGTTATTAACCTTCTGTTTATAGTAGACAACATACATCCAAGTCGTCTCTCTTAACTTTTTTGAATTGCTTTTCTATGTTTGCTAATGTGATTTAATTTGATTCTCTGCAGATGATACGTCTTATACCTGTAGTATACGGAGAATGGTCAGTGAAAGACGACTCTTGGGATTTTGTGGTTGATAAAACTAAAGGAGCGAGAATATTCTTTTTGAGTGAAGGTTCTACACATGCCGAACTTGTTGAAATGGTTGTAGAAGATTATAACATGGAAGCAGAGATTGTGGAGTTAACCTACTTATTACCAGAAGCAATGATGCATCAAAACACTCTTCCTATTCATGTTACAAGTGATAGACAAGTTCAAAACTTGATCTAGATCACTAAAATGCATGATGTACGTCTTTTTGTTTCAAGCCGAATGAAGCTGAGAACGTTTATAGAAGCTGAAGATTCTAATAAAATTTCAGAGAAATGGGAAAAAGATGATGAGGTGGTTGAAAATGATGATTGGGAGGAGGATGTTAACTTGCCTGAAGCTAAAAATGATGATTGGGAGGACGATGTTAACTTGCCTGAAGCTGAAAATGATGATTGGGAGGAGGATATTAAAGCAGAAGATCTTGGTGAAGATTATAGTGAGGATGAGGATGAAGAAGATAATATATGTTTTGAGGATCTGAAAGAGACATATGGTAGTGAAGGAGGAAGCTCGAATGCCACCAATATTTATGTCAACCAGAGTTTTGTTAGCAAGGATGCACTAGTTTCAGCACTGCGATTGATAGCGGTGAAGCGTAAGTTCTCCTTCAGAATATTCAAGTCAACAAAAACTCTATTTGTGGCAACTTGTCGTGTTAATGGGTGTGGATGGAAACTTAGAGCTAGTGTGAAACATGGAACAAACACGTTTTGGGTAACCAAGTATCTGAGCACTCATACATGTTCGGTTTCGGACTGACTGGCTGTGCGGAAACATTGTACTCCAAAGTATGTTGGTAGGCTTTTCATCGATCGCGTTGGAATCATTGATGGGTTTGAATCCGACGCATATCAAAGATGCGATGAAAAATATGTTTGTCATGACTCTAGATTACACCACCTCATACAGAGCATTGTTATATGCGCAAGAATTGGTGAGAGGATCAGCAGAAGATGTGTATGAGCGTTTGGATTCATATTTGGAGCAAATTGAATTATCAAATCCGGGTTCTATCACTAGTATAGAACTTGATTCTGAGAGTAGATTTAAGTATCTATTTTTATCTTTTGGAGCTTCTATTGCTGGATTTCAGTTTTAAAGAAGGGTCATCGTGGTGGATGGGACTCACCTAAGTGGGAAGTATGGAGGTGTTATGTTAGTAGCAGCTGCACAAGATGCCAATTTTCAGATATTTCCGTTGGCTTTTGGAATTGTAGATGCTGAAAATGAAGATTCTTGGGAATGGTTTTTCACAAAATTGACGACTTGTATAACTGATAAGTTTGCTTTGGTGATAGTCTATGACTGGCACATAGGCATTATAAAGGCTTGTGAGAAATTGCTTCCTTGGGCAACCCGAGGAATATGTTATTATCACCTACAAAAGAACATTGTCAAAAACTTTAAAGGAAAGCATCTCTTATACTTGAACAAAGGTGCTGCGTATGCTCATACACTTGACAATTTTAATCGGTACATGGACGAGATACGGAGTGCAAACCCGGCTCTTGCAACATATTTGGAGGAAGCCGACGTGGCTCTATGGTCAAGGGTTCATTGTCAAGGAGAAAGGTTCAACATTAAAACGAGCAACATCGCTGAATCTATTAATTCTGCACTCAAAAAAGCAAGAGGATTTCCCATACTATTCCTTTTGGAGTTTATAAGGGAGAAGCTAGAAAGGTGGTATTGGAAAAGAAGAGAAGATGCTTTGAGTCTCACATCTGAACATAGCCGAAAAGTTGAAAGCTTATTGGCGGTTCGTTCAGAGCTAGCGGATCATTTGACCGTCCAACAAATCGATGGATGGCGATTCTTTGTAACAGGAGGTATCCGAAACTGTATTGTTGATTTGGAACATGGAAAGTGTGATTGTGGTGTATATGCAGTAGAGAAAATACCTTGCTCACATGCCATAGCAGCTGGAAATCATGATGGATTGCATATCTCTACCCTAGTGTCATCGTTCTACTCAAAGGATACTTTGTTTGCAGGATATCACAAAATATATATCCTCCTGTTGGAGAAGTTAAGGCAAGGAAATATCTTCCACCGAATGTAAAGCGTCCACCGGGATGACAAAAGAAATCAAGATGGCAATCTTGGTTGGAGCTTTCTAGGATGAGAGGACACAAACCCAGGAAGCAACACAGGGTTTATAGATATTCAAACTGCAAAGAAACAGGTCATACAGCTCGACATTGTGAGAAATGATCTTCTAGATGACTTCTGGAAGTCGTCTGGAAGTCGTCTGGAAGTCGTCTGGTGTAAGTCGTCTGTATGTAGTCGTCTGGTGGAAGTCTTCTGGTGGAAGTCATCTGAAAGTCGTCTGGAAGTCGTCTGGAAGTCGTATGTATGTCGTCTGGTGGAAGTCTTCTGGTGGAAGTCATCTGGTAGTCATCCGGAAGTCGTCTGTATGTCGTCTGGTGGTAGTCGTCTGTATGTCGTCTGGTGGTAGTCGTTTGTATGTCGTATGTATATCGTCTGGTGGAAGTCTTCTGGTGGAAGTCGTCTGATAGTCGTCAGTATGTCATTTGTATGTCGTTTGGTGGTAGTCGTCTGGATATCGTTTCTATGTCGTCTGAAAATCTTTTATCTTCTTATTATGATCTTGTTATGAATGTTATTATGATCTTGTTATGAGCTTGTTATGAATACAAAATATAAAATAATCCGAACTTCCAAATATATACAATGATCTTGTTATGAATACAGAATATAAAATAAGCTTACAAAATGACTTATACAAAAATGACATATACAAAATAAGCTTACGAAATAAGTTTTTCAGTTTTGGGTTAGGGTTAGAAGACTTCCACATAAGTCGTCTGGTAGTAGACGACTTACAGGCAAGTCTTCTAATCATACATGTCTTGGTTGACATCAGCGTCAGTTATCTTTGTTTGATGGGCGTCGGGAATCTCTTCAAATATATACACCGCCATCTTCTCCCTAATAGCCTTGCTGTTCTTGGGATTCAAGGAACCAGAAAATAGAAAGCCAAGTGCATGACATTCAATGTACTTCAAGGCGAAGAGGCCACAATCTTCACTTTCACACTGAGGTGCATTCGCAACCTCATACGTGAATGGCTCCAGTGAGTATTTGCAACGTTCTTCAACTGTCGCAGCGCACTCAACAAGCAAATAAGGGACCATATTGACAAAAGGCGTCATTACCTGATCCAGCTGTGCTTTTCTAATACATCCAACAATGTTGTCCCAGACGACTATGTGCCTCTTAGGGATCGATATCCAAATAGCAAGCCAATGACTGTTCTTGTAGTTCACTGGCGCATATATATCATCGACATGTATCCCCCAAATCTTGTTCGTCTGGCAAAATGAGGGTACAACGCCTCCGTATAAATTCCACCCCCCCCCCAAGAAGCCTTCTTCCTAAACCGTTTGCATCTGGCTCCGAACTCACCCAATCCAGATATTTGCTCATCCACCACTGTGCAAAGGCATGATCAAGAATACACATTCTTTCACTCCTAAACATATGTGGATCAATGGTGTACCGTTTCCTCAGCACATTGATAAAAGCATCCATATGCTGCAATGAAAAAGAATAAAAGTCAGACGACTTAACAAATATGGAAGACTTAACTAGGTCTTCTAACCTGGACGACTTCCCAAATGACTTCCCAGACGACTTACAGGAAGTCGTCTGGTAAGTCGTCCAACTAGACGACTTCCTGGAAGTCGTCCAACTAGACGACTTCCTAGAAGTCGTCTGGTAGGTCGTCTAAGTTAGAAGACTTAGTTAAGTCTAGTTAAGTCTCAGCATCTGTATAGACACTTACAGAGTCGGTAAGCCATTCCAAGGGAGTTCGGAGGGTCCAATACCAGAGACTTGGACATCCTGGTTGTTTCTTTTTAGGAGTTGTTCTATACCATCTGCAAACACCAAAAGTACATAAGCAATCATGATTTTGGTCGTCTGGTAAGTCGTCCAAGAAAGAAGACTTACCTATCTTTCTTCAACAGGTAATGCAAAAGGATCATAGCCACGTCCAATTTTCTTGTTTGGAATGATAATTTTGGTTGTGTTGTTTCCCTGAAAAGGAGATTGCTGTGAGGAAGCTTCCTCTCTCGTCCACTCTTTGCCCTGACATTTGCCAAACCAGCCTCACTCTTTGCAAACCTTCTAGCTTCCTCGGTCTCTAGATCGGAAGCAGTTGGTTTTTGCTTGTCCATTATCACAATACTCCCTTCAGATGCTTTGCCTTCCTCGGCATCTTCGGCTTCTTTCACCTCTTTGGCCTCTTCCGCATCTCTAGCCTCTTTGGCCTCTCTGGCCTCTTTTGTTGTTTTGGCATCTTCGGCCGATTTGGCATCTCTAGCCTCTTTGGCTGCTTTGGCATCTCTGAGTGCTTTGGCTGCTTTGGCCTCTTTGAGTGCTTTGGCCTCTTTAGCTGCTTTGGCTGCATCGGCCTCTTTAGCTGCTTTAGCTGCTTTGGCTGCTTTGGCTGCTTTAGCTGCTTTGGCTGCCTTGGCCTCTTCGGCCTCTTTGGCTGCAATGACCTCTTCGGCCTCTTTGGCTGCAATGACCTCTTCGGCCTCTTTGGTTGCATTGGCCTTGGCCTCTTTGGCCTCTTCGGCCTCTTTGAATGCATTGGCCTCTTCGGCCTCTTTGGTCCCTCTGGCCTCTTCGGCCTCTTTGGTCCCTCTGGCCTCTTCGGCCTCTTTCATCTCAGTGTCCTCTTTGGACACATTCGGGTCTCCTTTCTCCCGATTTACACTTTCACTCTGCAAGTGAACCAAAGAAAATGACTTAAAATCTTAACCCAAAAGAATAAAAGCCAGACGACTTAACAGACGACTTCCAGTAAATCGTCTGATGAGACGACTTACCAGACGACTTCCAGGAAGTCTTCTCGAGTATTGATCCAACTCTGGTAAGTCGTCTGGTAAGTCGTCTCACCAGATTGCAATGAACATTGAGAAAAACAAAGAACCATAATATTTTATAAAATTTGAACCAAAAAAGCATTCTGATTTACAAAAGAAGCAAATCATTTTTTTCTACTATATTTCTTAGAAGTTCTTCCGGATTTTTTTCTGGAAGAGGTACTAATCATGAATTCGTCTGTGCGTTTAGGGAGTTCAGAAGGGGTGTGAAGAGCCTCATTAGAAGCAGTCCCTTTGGTGCTTTTGGCAAGCTGCTCCATAGCTTCGACCCTTTCGGCAACAACTTCGACCCTATCGGCAACATGTTTAATCTTCCTAAGGATCATCCCAAAACCATCCCTCATGGCATCAGCCATCTGCTTCATCCCATTTTCAAAAACTTCTTGGGTAATCTAACCCACATGAGCCTCCCCTGCCTCTCGAGGAGTCTCTTCTGCCTCTCGAGGAGACTCTTCTACCTTCACAGTAGTCTCTTTGCGAGCTTTTTTCGAGGTCTCTCTTCCTTCAAAGTAGTCTCTTCCTTCACATAACCCTCTTCATTCTTCGCATACACGACTACAGACTTTTGATTGGACCCCAAGGTAGCACCGACGACTTCCCAACATTCCATGGTCCAGTGATGATTCACATTCCACATAACTTCGACAATGTGGTATGCGGCCTTATCCTCTACATCATGGTCCCATTTTGGCCACATTTCATTAATGTCCTTCTTTTTCACAAAATTCAGCACTACACTCTGCAGAAAAAACAAAATATAAACTTAGACGACTTACAGACGATTTACAGACGACTTACAGACGACTTACCAGACGACTTAACTATAAGTCTTCTCACCAGACGACTTACATACGACTTATAGTTAAGTCGTCTGTAAGTCGTCTGGTGAGAAGACTTATAGTTAAGTCGTCTGGTAAGTCTTCTGACTAGAAGACGTACCAGAAGACTAAACTATAGTATGTTATAAGTCTTCTGATGGAATTACCTGTCTTCTGATGGAATTACCTGTCTTCTGATGGCATCTTTACAAAATCTGCGTCCTTTGCCACCATTGTAAGCCAGCAGAGGTGGAGACGGTTTGTTTTGTACGGGATGACCATACTCAGCTCCGAATTCTGGCAGAGCATAGTACACCCACACCTTGATCACTTGTACAAACCCATCAATAGTATAAGATTTTGTTAAATCTTTATTCCACAGTGAGTCCATCAGCACCTTGAACGCGACTCTCCCCCATGGATAATTTTCAAACTTTTCTAAATCCATCACTAGCCTTGCAAGACTAGCCCGGGTTACAGTTGAGAACTTTCTTCCTTCAATGAATCATGTGAAGATGGCTAGGTATCCCAGCCGCATCCGATCATCCCGAGACCACTCTGAGCATCTCTTACATGCTGCTATTGTCTGCTCCGTAGTAGGACCAGCATCGATACCAACACCCAGAAGCTGCCGGAAAGCAATCATCTCCTCCGTAACCTCACACCTCGGATTTTCGAGGTTCTCAACGTAATCGCAGTTGAGACCAGTGAGGTGTTCAAACTCAATCAGAGAAAACCTCGCCGGTTGCGGACCAATAAGACACCAAAGCTCATACTTCTTCTTGATGTCAAGCTTGAAACAGAGCATAAAGTGAACCAGCCTTGATCCCAAGCAAAATTCAGCTCCTTGAACTTGAGGAAGACTCCCAACTTTGAGTCCCTCAGCTCCTGGTATTCGTCTGGATGTAGAGCACCCCTAATGGCAGTAAACAACTTCGTATCATCAGTATGATATGAAATTCTTTTGACTGGTTCGGGCTCTTCCTCTAAGGTAAATAACCTCTTCGGGAGTTCTGGTAAATCCATTTTCAGTCTGCAAAACAATCAAAACCAACATCTCAAACACAAACCAAACCAAACAGAGAAAGGTTTATAAACTAGTAAATTTAGGGGGTAGAAGACTTCCTGGTAAGTCGTCTAGGTAGGATGTGTGTAGGTGACTTCTTTGTAAGTCGTCTAGGTAAGAAGACTTTCAGATAAGTCGTCTGGTACTAGACGACTTATCTGAAAGTCGTCTGGTACAATACGACTTACCTGGAAGTCATCTGGAACAAGACGACTTACCAGGAAGTCTTCTGGAACATCGTGTTAAACCTACAGATCTGAAAATCGTGTTAAACCTATAGATCTGACGTTTGTAGTAACTAACTAGATTGAACGGCTACAAATGGATGAACTTACAGTCGGAGGCGAAGAAGTATTGGTCGTCAACGACAACAGTGGTTACAGATCTGCAAAACAAGAAGGGATATATGAGGTAAGACTATAAAAATTAGGGTTTAACGGCAGCGAAAACGATTCTCCTTAAGCAAAACACTGAACAACGGCAAGGAGGAAGAACTTACCGGTGGTGAGATCGACGACGAAGTTTAACGAAACGCAAACGTTTAGATCTGGAAAAAAAATGAAGAGGGTTAGGTTACTCTTCCTCAGATGTGATGGAGAAACGATATTAGACGGCAGAAACGAGGTTACAGGTAGTGAGATCGACGGAAAACGGCTAGAGGTGTCGACGGAAGACTGTTACGGTTTCAACGGAAAAATCGCCTTCGAAATCGCCTTCGAAATCGCCTTGGAGAGAAAACGGCTAGGGTTTCTTTTTTTTCTTAGTAAACAGTAAAAATAACAGTTAAAAAATAACTATTTGTATTTTCGGTAAAAAAAGTGGTTAGATAAATGTAATTTGGTAAAAGTAAAAGTTATGTACGGTTTGGACGACTTCCGGGTAAGTCGTCTAAAAACTGGACAACTTCCAGGAAGTCGTCCGAAATCCTTTAATATAAAACCTAACTCAAATAACTAACAAAATAACATTTAAACACTTCGTTAAACTTAATATCAACTTTAAAAGTGTTTAATATACACAAATCTAAACACATATACCTCAAATATAAAATTTCCAAGAGAAAAGTTAAGCTTCCAACCTCTTACCTCTAAATGTACATACAATACTACAACATATGTCACCAAACCCTTAACCAACTAATACCATCACTTACTTCATTCATCTCATCTAGGTTTAAATCAATTCAATTTAACTAGATCTTAATTTCTATCATTTAAAAATGTTTATAATTACATTATAAACATTTTTACCCTGTCAAAATATTTTTCAAAAAATTTATAAATTATTTTTAAGACTTACTCTTCCAGACGACATCTTGGAAGTCGTCCAGGAAAAATTCCAGACGACTTCCAAGAAGTCGTCCAGGAAAAATTCCAGACGACTTCCAAGAAGTCGTCCAGGAAAATTTCCAGACGACTTCCAGGAAGTCGTCCAGAAAGTCGTCTCGCAGAAGATCTAAGAAATTGCGAAGACGATTTACTGGGGTTAAATTCGTAAAAAACACACTGTTTTTTTTATTTGGTCATAAGGGGCTTTTGGCAATTTTACATTGTTTTTTTGTTTGGTTTGGGTTACTTTTTCATTTAATTCAAGTAGGGGTTTAGATTTGCATTTAAAATCAAGTTTTAGGTTAATTTTGGCAATTTTCCCATAAATATAATAACAAAAGTACTTATGAAAATGTTCAAAATATATATTATCTAAAGATAAATGCTAACACTATAACAAACAAAAATTTAAACTGGTTATAATATTAACCAAGTTATTAGCCATATAAATTACACAAAACTGTTATAATAATGTTAATAACACAACATATAAAATAAATATTATGCAACTAAATTCATATTGTTATTTGAGAACACTCTTAAGTGAAATACTGATAATTTGATTGGCTCACTAATTCACAATGGTGACTCAGCTATTTTAGAATGGTGACATGTCATTAATCATTAAGCCTCTCTAAATTTGTTGGCAGGCTTAAGCATGATTAGCTTCCCTAAACCATTTTAAATTATTTTTTATCAGTCTCGGTTTTTCTTAATTTATTTGCTGGTTTTACTAATCAAACCTTGTTCGGTTACTATCCTCTAATCTCGGTTTGGTCCCTAACTATTAAATGGTTTTGAATCATGTTCTTTAAGACCTTATTGTATATAGAAATGATACTTGTTCTATGGTTTAAGCACATATGATATAGTTTGTTACATAAAATTAATGGTATGTAATTCTAATTTCAAAGTTAATAGGGTTTAGGGTTAGGGATTTGTATTCCATATAGTTAGGGTGTAATTTTTAGGGTATATCATTTATGTTCCTAGTGAAACGTATGAAACACGATATTATGTCTTTGAGATATTTCAAATATTTTTAAATTTGGTTGATTGGTACCCACATATAATTTGAAACTTTGTTTTGGTATAGTTTCCAAAATCACATTTACAATATATATTCAAACTACAAATTCACCTTTGTAAAAAAAGAATATCTCAAGGTATATACCATAAATTGTTTAGCTAATCATTTAAAATATATTACATATTATGGTAGTTAAGATACTATATTTTGTTAACCATTTAAACAAGAAACTACGATATACTTGAGTATATTCTTCGGCCTTTTAGTTTAAGCAGTCTAATACCTATATATACTTCCTCTCATTTACAACCAAATCGTTTTACTCTCTCTTTTATATAATGTTTTGATATCCTTTCCTAAGTACTCTTTGTTTTTATGCTATTCATTCATGTATTAATCATTCATATCTAATGCAGATGAATCTTCTCTACGTTGAATACCAAACAAATAAGAAGGCAATGATTAATAAAGTGAGTTATCTGGTTGTCTAATCTATTTCCCATAATATTGATTTTTCATTATTCTATTAATTATTTTATATGTATATGTTTAATATTGATATGTTTGATATATATTGAATGTCAAACATATCAATTAATTTACTAAATATCTCATATCTCATACATATGAATCTTGACTACTCCGAGTACAAAACAATTGAAAAGTGAATTGATAATAAGGTGAGTACTCATCTTCTATATTTCCCTTTAATATTTGCCTAATTTCCTCGAGTATAATGTATTCTATCATCCATGCACTAATGATTCCTTACTAACATAGATGAAGCTTGACTACGCTGAATACAAACAAGTGAGAAAGCAATGGAAAATAAAGTGAGTAGTATGGCCTCTAATACATTTACCTTAATATTGATCTATCATTATTTTATTGGTTTTTTTATGTTGATATGTTTAATAATTATATGTTTGACCTACAATGAATGCCAACCATTTCAACTAATTTGTTCAAATATTTTATATTCTTTCATTCATTCATTAATAATATGAATTCATATCTAATACATATGAATCTTGACTGCTCTCAATACCAAACAAATGAGAAGTTAATTGATAATGAAGTGAGTATTCTTGCCGTCTAATGCATTTCCCTTATTATTTATCTATCATAATTCAATGGATTTTTCTATATGAATATGTTTAATTTTGATATGTTAGTAGATATCACGTCATTTCTGCAAACTTACCCGAAGATTGCGAAAGTATAAGATTCTTGCATATGTACAAATAGTATAAGATTTAGACTTTTCATATTGAGAACTTATTATTTTCATGTATTGTTTCATTATTTCAGTTAAAATTATTCCAGCACTCATTGTTATTTACCATAATGAATAGCTCGTACAAGACCATCAATTTGCAATCTCTATTGATCTTTATATTATGTGTGTAAAATATTTCTCAACTCAAATGGTGATACTGCACAAACAATTTATTTTGATTAAGGGTTACTTCAATGTATGGTACACTATAATTATTTTAAACTATGATACTATTTTCACATTCCCAACCGATGGCATACGATATTCCCTAACACATACAAAATATGTAATCAACCAGTACAAAACGTTTTGCTATTAAAATTGTTAATATTTCTATAGCCCCACTAAAAACTTGCAATATTGATATATCAAACATTATAATCATATAGTTTACAAAAGCATTTCTTATTTATAAAAAATATTATACTGAAAAAGGAATATTGACTTTCTATAGGAATTTAAAAGTTTTACGAACCAATAGAAGTAGTTTCATAAAAAAAAATTTGTTATTGTTTCCGTAACCCAATAAAATTTTGATTTTTTTCTCATTGATATTCTCTCACGCATAATAAGGAATGAAATATTCCTGCAATATCTCGGATATACACAATTTTTGTCATATACGCTTTGTTAGAGTATGTTGAACTTCTTTTAATTGTATCTTCTACTGGAAGCTTTTATCTCTAATAATTACCCTATATATTAAATCAATATCTCTTCATAAATCAAAGGAGTCCATATAACATCTGACAGTATAGTATTCTTGCTCTATACTATACAATTTGTTTCAAAAGATGACATTCTTTGTTTACTCGCTTGTGTTTGTGTAGTATTTCTATGATGATACTATTTGTTTGAAATATTGCTCTTGCAGATGAATCATAACAACTTTGAAGGCCAAACAATGGACAAGGAAATGGACTACGAATTGTGTAGTATTTCATATTCAAAAATTCCTGTCAAGTTTAACGGAAATAATTTCCGGTTTTGACAACGAGAGATGCAACTATATTTATCCCTTTTGAAGTTGGATAAGTACCTTTCTGAGGACAAACTAGTTAATCATATTGGTAATATTGATGTCGTCATACTTGGAAGTGAATAGTCGTGGATGCATGGTGATTATATGTGTAAAAGAGTGATATTAGGCTGACTAATCAATCCCCTTTATGTAATATATTCTCAGAAAAAAACTTCCAAGGCGTTATGGTTATCTTTGGAGAAGAATCACAAAGCATATATGATGAAGCGTCAACATTTTGCTACTGCTAAATTCTTACACTTCCAAATTGTGGACTCTAAACCTATTGTTCAACAATTGAGCAATTTCACTCAATTTGCTGCGATTTGACTCCAGAGGGTAGCTTTGCAATACTTTTATTGTAAAAATTTTGATCGAGAAGCTTCTTGCAAGTTGGGTGAATTTCATGACTTATTTGAGGTGTATTCGAGGTAGGTTAACGTCTTTGGATGATATACTCTGTAGGATAAAGTTTAAAGATCTAAACAAGAACCTCTTGGAAAATCAATCATGTTCCATTCACAATGGGAATTTAAAAAGCCAACATGAACACACTGTCAAAAACTGGTTACCACTAAGAAGAATTCGAAAGGAATTTGCCACAAATTTGGAAAAAAAATTACTATGTCTAATACTATCTAAACTTCTATTATTGTGCAGTTCCAGTATGTTTCTATTCCTTTTTATTGTCAAACTCGCTTTTATCATCTAATAACAATTCTCTTATTTTCTGTTTATTTGAAATGATAGTATGATATTGATAGAACATAAGCGAATCAATAATATCAATCATACCAACAAAAATATTTACACCAAAATCCAATGTTTGTTGACCGTTTAAATGATTTATAATATCAATAGTAAACGAAGAGAAAATGTTTTTTAAAAATAAAAACTTCATTATATATATGGGTTGAGTGTAGTGATATTAATTGTTAACCTTCATATACTTCTTTGTTTCATACTTTTCTTGCTACACATTTGTTTTAGGGCATCTTCAACCCACTCTATATTTTAATCCAAAATGGAGTTGAGAAAGGAATGATAAAAAAAAGTATAAAAGTTACTTTTTTTATGGAGTAAATCTTTTATTTTTGTTCATTATTCCATTTTGCACTCCATTTTGGAGTAAAATAAGTAGTGGGTTGGAGATGCTCTTAAGATATAAAAAATAGCATATCTATTTTAAAAAGGTAAGTCTTATGTTAAGTTTTTATATTATAACATTGTATGAACGACCATGTTTGATATTTTTGTATCTTTATATTAACACAATCATTACTTTCGTTAACATTGTATTCAACAAACATATTTAGGATATCGGTGATACAGTTTTATGTATTAAATTTCTACAAGCTTAAGCGATGTTGCATTTCTTATTTGCCTTTTAACCGTTCCATTTGATTTAGTGTTTTACACTCCTGAATCTATATGATTATTTTGGCTTTGGATGATATACTCAAAAGAATAAAGTCTGAAGATATAAACAAGAACCTCATGAAAGATCAATTGGGTATCATTTCACATGGGAAGTTAAAATGCAACGCGAACACAGTGATAAAAAAAAAACAGGTGCTACTGATCAAAACTCTAAAGAAGTTTATCACAATGTGGAAAACATTACTATGATTAATACAATTTAAACTTGTGTTATGAATTTCAGTTTATGGCTCATTATTTTTATTGTGACTTTAAGTTTTTTCTTTTTTTTTTTGTCATCTCAAATTTAGCTTTTATTATCTACTAATAAATCCATTTTCATAATTATGTGTTCGATTTCATAACTAATCTTCATTCTATTTATTTGGAAATGAATATGAAATTCAAAAGTACTCCCTCCGTTTCGTAAGTGTTACTTTGACACTTTGAATGGAGATTAAGAAAATTGTATAATAGACTAATATATCTCTACTTAATGCATAATTAATTAAATGAGAATGATTTAAATAAAATTCTAATGTTTATTCAGAATGATAGAAAATAGATTTAATGTACATAGTTACATTGGAATTGTATAATGCTATTTTTTGAAAATGTGGTATGCCAATGATTGACAACTTAAGAAATGAATGAAGTTCCTCTTATCCGATGAATGAAATACTAATAAAAACTTTTTAAGATATTTATAGGGTAACAATATTGTTGCATCCGTAACTAATCTTGACTTTCCTTACTTTGAGAGGGGTTAGAGGAGTCAAAAATGGATTGAACTCTCGAGTTTTATTGTTAACAATGATTAGTGGAGGGTCACAAATTTTAGGTTGACAAAGAAAACACCTCATATCGTTCTAACCGGCAACACCAATGTTGTAACCACCGATCCATACTATGATAGTCATTTTATGAACTTCACATCGTTTGACGATGTTATCAATGAAAACTTTGATAAAATATGCTCTGTAGGTAATCCATTATACATATTTCTCACCTTTAGAGTATATCAAATTGGATATTTCTTTTGAATTTGATTAAAAACGTTATTGCAGATTTGATAGGTCATCTTCATTTCGTTGGTGAACTTCATCCATATGAATATAAAGTATATCCTCTTGACAGTTTTGGACAGAAACATTATCTTAAATTCACTATAATTTTATATATATTTTTAAAAGTATTTTAAGTTGAATTTTAATTTTAGTACAAAATAATTACAGTGGCTTGGTGTTAAATGGGGTAGTTTTTGGGAAATTGGCTCAAGAATTTTATAATAGGTAGACCTCATCTTGTGAAAAGAAAATTTGATGTGTTTTGACCGATTGGAAAGTTACTATCAACTCATGTAATTATAACTACATTTTTTTATTATACATTTTCTTCATAATCTAATTACTTAAATAAATACGATAAGGGTGATATTACCATTCGAGATGTGGGTTATGCATCAATGAAATCGACAATTTTTGTTACATGTAAACGTTAACTTATCTTATTATTGTCTTATATTAATAAACATTTAGACAATCATGATAATCTAATTTAAAATGAAATATTTGTTCACAAGTTCTGATTGAATGAGTAAGCAAGAATCCTCGAGAAAGAAGAAACATCTACGACGTAGTTGTAAAGTATTAGCTACGTTTTTATGTAACTTTTAAAGTTTGATTATGCTATATCAGACTATTAAATTTCGTTTTCTGCATCAATAAAAATCATAATTTCTCGTCTTACAATTATTTTGGTTGATACACAGGTTTCCATACATCTTTTCCAATTGTTAGTGTTACAATTGTTTTCCAACAACTATCGTAGATTTTGGTTGTAACACTACGATATCTATTCGAAAAGATATACTATACTCTCACAGGTTTCAATACATCTTTTCCATAACATGAGAGCATAATCAAGTATTTGAAATTGAGTTGTTAAGATATTGTTCACATTATTTAAATTTCATTTGATATTTGCCATAATTTTTCATGTATAATTGAAAGGTTGTTATTCCATTCATGGATCGTGCGGAATGGAACGTCTAGTTACGTTTGTCAAATGATATTGATGGATGCAAATGTGAGTATTGGTCATATATTTGCAACAACTGTATAATTTATATTATATATTAAACTAAGGGTAATACTCTCAAATATACCATTTTTATGTTTTTGTCACAAAAGAGCCACCAGAGAGAAAAATGACTAAAATATTTTATTAAAGAATTAGAAGACCCTTATACCCTAGATATATAAATAAAAAGTAAAATTTTAAAAATTAAAAATTAGAAAAAGTTAAAGAAAAAAAATATAGTTTCGAATTATATGTTTTCAAATTTGATTTTTTATAAAAAAAATTCAGATTTTTTTTTATTTTTCAAATTTTCTTTTTTAAATTTGAAATGCTTTTTGAAACTATTTTTATTTTCAATTTTTTATAAAAAATAAAAAATTTGAACCTCAATCTCAAATCCTATCCCTTAACTCTAAACCCTAAGTTTATATTAGTTAACCCTATAAGTATACGTGTATATTTATCTTTTTTTATATGAAATATTTTGGTCATTTGGTCCATGGAGGCTATATTTGTGACAAAAACCTTTTAGAGCTATCCTAGGATATTTCTCTTAAACTAATTTTGTATTCATTTGTTCTTATAGGGGTATATGATTTAAGCAACTATGAAGAATTTTTTAATGCATAAATTCTATTGTATGCGTAATAAACATTGCTAGATTAGATTATCTAATTTCAAAAAAAAAACATTCTACTGGCATTACTAGGATAGCTCGTCATAATATCATATTCTTTTTGCTGCTACTACTTGTGTTGAATTCATATTTCTAGAAGAGACAAACGAAATATTATCATTTGTAAAATACAATGAATTAAACTGGAGATTAAATCATCCTATATTTTCATTCGGTTAGAACTCTATCTTTTTGGTATGCTTATTTAATTTTATTATGTTCCAATAGAATAATATGGTATAGTAATTTTTCTGCAACTTGATATTAAACATATTAGGTGCTCTTATATCTCTTGTAAATCTAGAGTGGGGATTTAACCAAAATGTTAGAACTGAATATCTCAAACCTATAAATATTATATTGTTATCCTTAACTAATATCAAGTAAGTGTACATTTAATTATAATAAATAAAAAAAATTTGGATGATATCATTTATTAAAATATATGATTCCTATATAATTTTTTCTCAATCCTTACCTTAGCCTCAATCGAGTCAGTTGTGTTGCATATGGGACAATGGCAGAACATGTGAACACGTTATGGTCATCTTATGGGATGACATATTCATTTGTGTGCTACGATTCTGGAATATTGAAATTGTAGACGGTTAGATAAATATATATAATGTGTTTATTCCAATATTTATTATATTAACAATATGATTCAATGGTCCATAATTTTGTATGATATATAGGGGAATATAGACATATTACCGACATTCCCGGATGTTCTGAGATGTTCAATCCATTAATTGAAGCAGTTACTACTTTCAAAAGAATGTTCGTAAATATATTTAATGTATATAATAATAATTTTTCCAATATATGTTTACATTTTTTATATTATTGTTTGACAAGATCGAAGAAAATCATTGTCTAATACATATATTAACTAGTTAGCGAATAAACGAACTTATATAAATATAATTATAATCTTAATGAAATTTTAATTAAAAATTTACAGGTACTTATTTTATTCTAAGTTAGAAGTATCATTTAAGTTTACTATTTTCTGTTACATTTTTATTATATTTTTAATTATTTTTAGAAATAAAATATTTATTAAAATAAAAAATTACATAACATTCGATAGACAACAAAAGAACTTAATATTAATTGTTATGATTTAAAAGTATATTTATTTGAATTTTTATATTTTATTAAATTTTTAAACTAACTAAACTTATTAGGATTAAACTAGTTTAATTATCAAATTTACATTTTTTAAATTTAAAATTTATATTGTTATAGAGCAATTCTCTCAAATAACCCTTTTAAGTTTTAATAAAAAAATTACAAAAACATATATCAAATTTTTTTCAAATTTTATTTTTGAGATTCGAAAATACTTTTCGAAACTATTTAAAAAAATAATTTTAATTTTTTAAACTTTTAAGCCACACTCCCAAAACCTCATCACTTAACACTAAACCTATGACTAAATTAATTAATTTTAGGAGTATAAGTGTATATCTACTTTATTAATTTAGAAGTACACATATAAAATATCCCTAAGTTTTTACTTTTATTTACAATGGCATGCCATTGAGAATTTAATTAAGTTTTCTATTTTAATGTTTGTCTTTTTCACTTAAATTGATGTGTTTTTAAGCTTCCTATTTTAATGCTTGTCTTTTTCACTTAAATTAATGTGTTTTCTTAAAATTTCCTATTTTAATGCTGGTCCTTTTCAGTTTATATATTGTGTTTTAATATTTGTAATTATATGTATATTATATGATCTTAAAGTATGGTCCTTTTCAGTTTATATATTGTGTTTTAATTCTAATAAAATTAGAGAAGTAATCTAGAAATATAAAGTTAAATATGCATAAGTTCGAATATCTTCAGATATCTATTCGGGTTTGGATATTACCCGTTCGGTTTCGGATATCCAATCTCTCCTAATTCAATGTCTGTTCGGGTATTTTGCTACTTCGGTTCGGATTTCGGTTCGGGTTTTTGAGATCGGGTTCAGATACGGGTTCAAATATCGGGTAAAATGCTTTTATATATATATATATATATTTACATCTATGTTAACGCATACAAAAATACAAACTTAATACCAACGCTGGTGCACGAGTCCAGATCTAGTTTACCCTTTAATAAAACTTACTTTGTTCATTTTCCTCTTTGAAGCTCTTTTGTGAAAATAAACTAAAAATTCCTATCCTAGAAAATTTCTCTTTGTTATAAATATATTGTTTTAACTATATTTGTTAACTGTATTATTTTAAAAAACTATATTGTACTTTTGTTTACCATATTAAAAATCTGAATGACTTTTTGTATTCTTTTGAATTTATTCACATGTATGTCTTTTGAATTTTTTCACATGTATGAATATCATAAAAGAGGATAAATAATATTTCATATTTATTTCAAGGTATTTATATATATTTATATATTAATTTTTTTAATTAAATATTAAAATGATATTAAAATATTAAAATTTTGAGGAGCCTATGAAATCAAAAATTATATTAAGTGATATGATATACTTATAGATGTTGATAAATAATATATTTTTGCATCGTATATATTAATATTTTTAGGAGAAAAATTATTAAAATGTGTCATAAATTTAAGAAAAAAACAGATTAAAAGGAAAACAATTCATGTTTCCTGTATTGAATACAATTGATTACTTAAAAACTATTCTCTTTGCTATCAAAGTTAAAATACAATAAATATTGAGAATCCAGTAAACAATTATGATCTCATAAAAAAAATTTAATGGTGAAATAAGTATATTATTTATAGAAAGATAACAAAATAGCAAATTTAAAATATAAATATAAAAAAATAATTGAGAATATATAAATATTACAAGTTTCTTATTAAATTTAAAGATATATTTATGTTATTTTGTTTATTTACACTTAATTATGGTCGAGCAACCATTAAATAAACCGAATGTTACACTAATGATCGAATTCGGTTCTGTTTGTAAATAAACCGAATCTGAAATTGAATAAAATAAAAAAAAAAAACTAGTTTCCTCCGAATCCAGTTCTCAGTTGTTATTTTCATTACTCTTTCCTCCTTCCTCGACTTGTCGCGCCGTTCTCCTTAGCCGTCACTACCTTTAGAGATTCTCGGTTCAAAGTAAGTTTATTGTTCTGTATATTGTTACTCTCTTATGATTAAGTTCAATGATTATATGTGATAATGTTTTGTATTCGTTTTAGGTATTCATTTAATAATGAAGGGAGCTACTAAATTTAACCGAGCTCAAGTAAGATTGTTTTTGATAATAGTAAAGATGATGACGAGGAGCAATTGTTTTTGCCTTTGTTTTCTTCAGATAAGGTATGTTGGAAGCTCTTACAAAACTGATAAACACTTTTATTTCTTTTTGTTAATTTTATAAATTTTGAATAATCTGTTTCTTTAGGAAGAAAAAGAAGACAAAGGTTGCATGCTGATAGGTTTTTTCCTGCTATTCTCTTAAAGCCATCATAATCTCAAGTGAAGTTGAACATGGGTTGTGGAGATAAAAAAAACATAGTGTCCTATATTCTGTATTACTATATTTTCTTATTTATTACATTGTCTCTATTGTTTGATGTTCGTTTTATTTTTCTTTACTTATTTGTTTTCTCCAGATAAGGTATGTTGGAAGCTCTTATAAAACAGATAAACACTTTTATTTCTCTTTGTTAATTTTATAATTTTTGAATAATCTGTTTCTTTAGGAAGAAAAAGAAGACAAAAGTTGCATGCTGATAGGTCTTGTCCTGCTATTCCCTTGAAGCCATCATAATCTCAAGTGAAGTTGAACATGGATTGTGGAAATAAAAAACATAATGTCCTATATTCTGTATTACTATATTTTGTTATTTATTACATTTTCTTTATTGTTTGATATTCTTTTTATTTTTCTTTACTTATTAGGTAAGCTAAGAATTACATATGGAGGAGGGAGCTCTAGATTCATCACTAATCCACCATGGATTACTGACGTCTTTAATGTGTCTGGTCTGTAATAATTTTAAAACATGATTAAGTGGAAGTGAGGGTCTGTTTAAACCCCTCAAAACTATTTATAAAATAGTGTTGATGTTTATTATTAGGATCGTATTGCAATATTAATTTAGAAGTGATGGAAAGAAAAATATAATCTCTATTATTTATTATTAAAACTTACTAACTATATTTATAGTTACTTTTATAGTATTTGTTACTTGTTTCATCAAATTTAGGGATAAATACATTTCAAACTTCATTTTTTTAAAGAAACAAATGAAGATAACCGATGGAGATATTTAATAAAATATTTTTTTTTGGAATCTGATATTTTTTGGTAAGATTTGATATTCAATATATCTAAATATTTCTTTAACTAAAATATTAATTATAATAAGTTAAATTAAATTTTAGGTCATTATTTTTGTAATGATGTGAATATTGGTACTCGCTCACATTTAAAAATTAAAACCGTTCAAAATGATCATATCAAATGCCTCTGTCAAATCTTTGAAAAATCTTCTCCTCTCTCACTCATAAAGAACTATAGAGGATATTGCAAAGTCTAAAAACGAATTTAATGGCACACAACAATACCCTAATTTCAGATCTCAGTGACTCATCGACCAATGTAGAAGTGTGAGAAAAAAAATACTTCAAGTATGGGAAACTACAACTCCTCATAATCTGAAAGAGTGGCATCTTATTGTGGGTGACTGATATGTAAGTTATAATTTATGTTTAGTCTTCTTTTTCGTTGTCATATTATGTAAGAATTTTCTTTATGATCATGGTTATATGTAAGAAATTTCATTTTATGATGATGGATTATTAGGGTTGCATAATTGAAACTACAATTCCTAATTATTTTATGGATAAGCACTATTTCAGCTATTTCGATGAAGACCGATGGAGGGTATTCAAGCTATTCGAAGTGACATCATGCATTGGTTTGATAAAGAATAATCCACATGAATTCCATATCAAATTTGTCAAACGTGCTCAGGTATTTTATGGGTTTTCACTTACTGAAAACTCAATGTTTGTACATGTTTCATTCCAACAAGTTCTCCAAAAGAATTTTGACAACACTTATCCAATAAGTATGTATTCTCATCTGGTTATTCTGGTGGTTTTTAAAGAGATTAATATGTTATGTATTAATAACATAATTTTATATTCTAGTAATTATTGACTTTTGTAGACTTGTTTGGATGGGTTACTACATTTGGATCTTTAACTTAGCTTGTGGATGATCCTTATGAGGAGATTTTTGGTATATATCAAACTAAAATTAAATTTAATCTAGTGAATGAAAGCTATTTAATATTGTTAGTATAAGTAACTCATAAATTTCAAATTAACTTCTACTTAAAATTACCATTCATCTTATATGTATGTCACCACAATACTACACAATGGGTGTGAGTTGGAATGCAAAGCTTCTGGACACCTTGCTCGAGAATTGGATGTGAAAAGTTGAAGGTTGAGTAAATACCATAAAACCTTCATAGCTTTGCGTTTTTGGCAAGTAAATTACATTGAGCAAGGTGAAAATTTTAAGCATTTTAATATTACTTACGTCTTTTAAAATAGTCTCTAAAAGATTTACATTGTTGTTAATCTTCAGGAAAAGTCATGATCACAGACGGAGGACAATGTGCTAAATGTGAATTTGATCCAACATGTATTTAATATTGATGTTATGATTGATTACTCTATTTGTATATATGTTAAGTACTTAAGTTTTTGGAACTTAAACAATCATTTTGAAGTTTAGTGATCCTCAAAATGAGGGTTTGAGGGTGGCTTGATCCAACAATGAACCTCAAATATATGTTTAAATGTTTTGATTTAAAACACTTTAATCATCAATCTTCATAATAATTAATTATAAGAACCTAATTTTATACATATATAATAAATACACTATAAGGAAAAAAATAAAAAGTAAATAGTGTTTTGAGGGTCCGAATAATGAAACCTCAAATTTAAGGTTTCACTATTGAGGCCCTCAAAATTTGAGGGTTGGAAGACCTATTGGAGAGCAAAAAATCTGAAAATCTGAGGGTTTGAGTTTTTGTTAGAGATTTTCTAACTTATAATATAACATATAAATTTTTTTTGAATACATGATTTGCAATTTAACATATGTAAATTGATATATAAACATTTTCTACCTTTATAATATATATATTGATGACATAGTTATTCGCGTGATAGATTCTGGAAGATTTAAGAGCCCCTACAAAATTAGATAAAACATAGATCATATGTTTATTCCAAAGTTATTATCATAATGGTAGTATTTTGATTGGTTCAATCTTGAGGAGTCAATAATGTACAAGTGAACTCTTGGTCCCATAAATCTCTAAACCTTTGTGTAATTTTGATTTTTTGTTTGATTTGTCTACAATTTGTGCAGCCAAATTTATGTTACACTATTTTAGAATATTGTAATTTACATATTATACTAACTTTGTTTCCTATAAAGTTATGAATTTCCTGATTTATTGAGATTTCTGGTATGCCTTGATATTTACCAGTTTTTGACCACCATTTAGGCTCCATTTGAAGTCTACTTTGTGTGTCTATACTGTGTTTTTAGGTCTTTACAGGTCCAAGTACGTTCCTGAGCATTATGGAGACTATGGAGCTTACCAGAGCATTCAAAGGATTATCTTGTAGCTGTTCACATTCAGCTAAGTACATGTAGATGGTCAAGCATCACTATCGATTGACGGTGCACCATTAGTGTCGATCGACGGCCCACTTGCAGAGTAATGGCCGACTTCAAACCCAAGTCAGAAACAAATTATGAGAAGGCCCCTGGACGAGTTTTGACATAGTATTATAAGTATTGCCACTTTTTTAGGCAAAGACACACAACCTTAGATTTTTCTTTACCCCTTTCTGTTTTTACACCATTTTTAGTTTAGGAGAGAAGATCTGAGCTCCTTCAGAGATCTGTATTGGAACCACAGTTTATTATCTATGCATTATATTCAGTCTTTCATTTTCTTTATGATTATGTCTGAGTAGTTTTTTGTTGTTAGATTTAGGGTCAATGATAGCATAGATGAGTTAGTCCAACAATAGGATTGCTAGGATGATTTGATATCAATCTGTGGAATTGTTCTTATTGCTTGTGACTAGAGTAGATAACTAGAAACTCGATCATAGGATATAGACAACCGCGAGAGTGAGTTATGTACCAGAAATAATCCTACCAAATTAGGTTTTTAGATACATGTGAGAGCTGGTCTAGCCAGCTTAATAGGTGATACTTCATGTTGGTACCATCGATCGACGTTAAGGCTTCGCCATCGATCGACGGACCATCCTTATCCGCCGACGAGATTTGGGACTAAGGACTTACCAACTAGTTAATTATAAGCCTTCGGATATTAGTAATTCTCATGCATCTTATCCATTATAACTCGCTTGCTAGAAATCCTTAAGTCTATCATACTTTCCATATTGCATATTTATCATTTATTTTAGATAAATTCATTTTCACATCATAAATCACTACTATATATATTATTGTCTAGTTTAAAATTAGGAATTTAGAAATCTATTGTGTGCCCTACCTTTCTATGGATTCGATCCCTAAGTACTACATCTACCTCTCTTGGCAATAGTAGTTTTCATAGGGTTAATTTGATATATTGCATTGTTAGGAACATACCCTTAACCCTTACGACCTGTCAATTTCTTATTAGGATCTGTTATTGTTTATTGACGCAAAGATAAAATTAATCAGAACATTATGAGTTTTAATTTTATGGGTGGGCATGCATATTTGGTGTTTTGAATCCAATGTTTCACTATGAATGTCCCATGGACGTATCACTGGTGAGACTAATTAACAAACTAAATGACTTTAAGTTTGATGTATTAGACTAATTAACTTTGTACTAATACAAATACATGATATAAACATAATATGATTCCTCATGATTTGTCATATCATATTTTACGGGATTGGGTGCCATACGAGATGTATTAAAAAACGTAATATATAATAATATAAATAGCTTTTCGTGAGGAATCATAGAGAAGTAAACATCAATCTAACTATCAAATTAATGCCCGCAAAAGCGTGCCGGCCGTTCACCTAGTCTATGTTAAGATTAAACAACATTCAGTTAATTTACAAAGCAAATATATGTGTTTGTTTCAATTTGAAAACTTGCTGTGAAGAAATGGCAATGGCAGCAACACCAACAGTTTCATTTTCTTTCTCTGGGATAATCACAAGCTCTTCATTCTCTTGTTCCACAATTTCTTCATATCCCAAAGGTAACATTAAACTTCAATTTCTCAATCAAAGTTTCAAACTTTTGACCAAAATCTTAGAAATTGATTGATGGGTCAATCTGAATTTTAGTTATTTTACATTACTTTGGGTATAAATTTCCTTATTCTTCTCTACAGTCTCATAAATAGCTTCCTTGAAGCTATTTGATCATGTTAGTGTTACTCCAATGTCTCTGAACCTATATGAGAAGTGTTCATAAGCCAAAACCTTAAACGCAGAGCCAAAGATAAAGGACTCAATCATTCCTCTTGCATCAACAATGGTAGCAAAACTGCAGAGGAAGTAGAGACCGAAGATTTTGCAGAACTTGCAAAGAAGCTAGAGAATGCTTCACCTCTTGAGATTATGGATAAAGCCCTTGAGACATTCGAGAACGATATCACCATTGCATTTAGGTAGATATTACATGTTCAGATTGGTCCATGAGATATGATTAGACTGATTCTTTTGTTTGCAGTGGTGCAGAAGATGTTGCTCTAGTTGAGTATGGGAGACTGTATAGAGTGTTTGGTTTGGATACTGGGATATTAAGTCTGAGACATATAAGTTTTCCGATCCAGTGGAGAAACACTATGGGATAAGGATTGAGTATATGTTTCTTGACTCTGTTGAGTTTCAAGGTTTGGTTAGTAACAAGGGTTTGTCTCTTTATATGAGGATGGTCATCAAGAGTGTTGCCGTGTTTGAAAGGTGAGACCTTGGAGGCGTGCACTCAAGGGTTTCAGAGCTTGGATCACTGGTCAAAGGAAAGATCAGTCTCCAGGGACAAGGTCTGAGATTCTTGTTGTTCAGGTTGATCCGGTTTTCGAAGGTTTAGATGGTGGAGCTGGTAGTTTGGTAAAATGGAATCTGGTTGCTAATTTTCAAGGAGACCATGTGTGGAGTTTTTTGAGGACTATGGATGTTCCGGTTAACACATTGCATGCAGCAGGGTGTTACGAGTAGCTTCTCAAATTATGAATTAAAGAGAAAAGTGTTCTTATTAAATGAGAAAGATTGATTACAAGAGGTTGATTCCAATCACACTCCCTTGATCATCTAAACCCCGCATCACTCTCCCCTCTCATTAGTCACTCAAACTCTCAATACCTATCTCTCAAGGAAACAATCGCTTAAATAGAAAGAAAAACAACAAGTAGGAGAGAAGCCAACTCAGCACCCTTCCTAATATGAAATGTTATGTGCTCACATGCATTGTCTTTATTAGGTGGTCGTTGAAAATATCCTCCTTCTAGATGAATGCCACCTCATCTCCTCATACGTACCATTACGCGCCCTTTGTAATCAACCCTCAAGGTTGAAGCAACGAACACCCTTCCAAATGTCTAGGCATTTCCTCATCACTTGCTCCATCCCGCTAACCTTCTTGCTCCATGTCTCCAGCTTATGTTTTTCTATCATCTCATAATCATTGTTCATCTCCAAAATAATGACTTGATCAACTTCTCCTGACACACTCTTTTTGTGTTCTTCTTTTGGCATGTTGATGACAAAGAACAACTCAACACGTTTCTCCCTTTCTCCACAAAGTTTCTTTGTCTTTGGTTCTCTTCAAACCTGCATACGCTTCCCGCTTAGGAGGAACTTCTGTAATCCCTGTTGCTTTAGCTTACACCAATTCTGCCTAGAAGATCTCTGATTGCTTTTCAAGAATGTGTAACAAGAACACAAAACCACATAATCTCTTGGAACTCGCCTTCTTCCCTGCCATTCTTAGTGGAGACAGCATCTTTAAACAACTTAGTCCATTGCTAATCACTTTCTGTCTGACCTTAGCTCTCCCATCGCTCATCACTTCTTGTCTGAATTTAACTCTCTTCCTACTTGTGAAACATTGTTTCCTCACGAGATTCACCATATTTACCACATATTTTCCAGAAAAAAAATAACTTTACTCTTAGTAGTATGCTTCTTCTTGTACTTATCTCCAACTTTATGCTTCTCCCACACCATCAATTGCTTCTTCAATTTTGTTGGACCAAGCGAGAACATAATTCCATACTCCACTGTAGATCTTGCTCTCTTTCTTAAGTACTTATGAAGAAACTTGAGTGTCATATCTCTGACCAAATTGTCTTTGTTATCTCCACCTATCAACATTGTTAGTTTAAGTATTTGCAGCAAAACCTCGGCATGCCTTTGTTGACGGTCTCCATTTCCATCTAGAAGCTCATCAACCAAAACACAGAAACACTTCACTAGTTTATATCCTTTCATTCTCCAGCTGCTTTGAATTGTGAAGCATTTCCTTATATGCAGTAGAGAGTTGAGAGAATTACCTTTTCCATGGGATACTTTTATATAGTCATTTTTTGCATTACTCCCTTTTAAGAGCTCTCCTCGAAACCTAGTTCTCTTCCACAAACAATACTGCTTTTCAACCCATTGTTTTTCCATCCCAACAAGAGAGTCGCCCATATTGTTGAAGTAAGCATGAGGAGCTTACCAAACCAGATGTTTCATTTTTGTTTTCTTCCTTATGGTCTCTAATAACATAACTAGATCCTCTAACTTAAGTCTTTTTGTCTTCTTGTTTTCTCATGTTTGATCATGTGCTTCAACCACTCTTCTAAGTTCTTCAGAATCCTCCCAAGTCGCCTTATCAAATGAGCAAACTCCATCCATGCTTAAATCCCTTCCTCTCGTACACTAGCTTTGCTCTTTTCTTCTTCCTCTTCTTTGTGAATACCCATCCAAACATTTTTTATAACACACATAGAGTGTGAAGCACTTGGTAGCTCAGCTCATGACGATGCTTCCTTGTAGGTTCATTTTGACTATTAGGTTTGGATATCTTCACTCTCTTCTTTGTGAATACCCATCCAAACATTTTATATAACACACGTAGAGTGTGAAGCACTTGGTAGCTCAGCTCATGATGATGCTTCCTTGTAGGTTCATTTTGACTATTAGGTTTGGATGTCTTCACTCTCTTTACCCTGCTATCAACTTTCCTTAACTCCGACTATCTATCGAACACTTGGCGTGCATACCTACCCATCTCAGCCTCTCTTTATTTTCCTCCCTCACATTGATTCTTATCACTTCCCTTTGAATCAACAAAACTAAATAAAGGTTCCTCACAGTCAACAAATTTATCCCCATTCCCTTCAAGTTCCAAACCCTTCTCTAAACCATTTTCACTCCCCACACGAAGTATCTTCCACCTCTTATTCTTCTTCTTCTTCGCTTTATCTATTTTCTCAACCGATGGAACTTTCTCAATCAAATCTATCATGGTCGCTGAAGATTCTTCTTCTTAAACATTTTCACATGTCACTATGTGAATCGCCTCATCCAACAATAACACATGATTCTCGTTCTTATCCTCCATCTTTGTCACTGGCGGGTTCAACCTCATGGCCCGTCATGCCTTGGGTCTCCTCCAACTCCTCCATCGAGATACCTCTCTCCCCAGAAACTTTGATCAATCGCTTTTCAAACCACTTTAGGTTTGAAGATCTGCTCATCCGATCTTGGACAACCATGGCCGGCTCTTTGGAACATCACTTTGTTCCTCTCCGGCTGTTGCTCCACAACCAACGGTTTCAGCTTCCTCACACACTGTTGTGATTGATCCATCTCTTAATCCATTGCATAAGAAGAGGTTTCCGGAATCGAGTCTTTACTTGTCATGGATTTCCCGACATGGCTCGTGATCTCTCCTGATGCTTGGATCTCTTCTCCTTCGGCTTTCTCACCCTCGGAAGAACCTCAATCCAACTTAATCATGATTCCTTTGATGCCTTTCTCAAACTCCTTCATCGTCTCGTTCATGCGCTCTCCCATGGATCTGATCTTCCCTTCCATCACTGTGATTCGACCGGCTATGTCAACCTCAGTCTTCATCACCAACATCATTTTGTTCCCGATCGTAGCTTGCTCTGATACCAGTTTTTTTTTACGAGTAGCTTCTCAAACTATGAATAAAAGAGAAAAGTGTTATTACTGAATAAGAAAGACTGATTACAAGATGTTGATTACAATCACACTCCCTTGATCATCTAAACCCCGCATCACTCTCCCTTCTCATTAGTCACTTAAACTCTCAATACCTATCTCTCAGGCAAACAATCACTTAAATAGAAAGAGTAACAACAAGTAAGAGATAAGCCAGGTCAGCACCCTCTCCAATGTAAACGTTATGTGCTCACGTGCATTGTCCCCCTTATGTGGTTATTGATAATATCCTCTTTCTAGATGAATGTCACCTCATTCACTCATACGTACCACATGGTATGTTTCCATCGGTTCTGAGTCGTTCACTAGAGCGGGTTTTACTGGAACAACACGAGAGAGAAGGGAGATGGTGGTGGGAAGATGCTAAGGACTTCACAAAGGGAACATCAAGAATGATGATGGTAAGGGGAACAATGTAAGTTGGGATTCGAAAGCAGTTGTTGAAGTTATCTTCAAGAGTGAGAGTCTAGTGACTTTGAGCAGACAAGGAGTTGAGAATCTGATGAAGTTAGAGAACATAAAGGATCCTTGGATTGTTGTGCTTTATGGTCCATGGTGCCCGTTTTGTCAAGCTGCACCCTGGAAGTCGTATGATGAATTGGCGGATAAGTTGGGTGGACGTGGAGTCAAGGTTGCCAAATTCTGAGCTGGTGGTGACCAGAAGAAGTTTGCTAAGCAAGAGTTCCAGCTGGGTAGTTTCCCGATGATACTTGTCTTCCCCAAGAACTCTTCAAGACAGATCAAGGATCCGTCTGAGAAGAGAGACGTCGATTCTTGAATCTTGTCCGGTAAATCAACAGCCAAACTAATCGACATTTCGATGAGAAAGAAAGAGAGAGATCAAATAAAAACTTTCTCATCTCGTTCCAGATTGCTAGAACAGATGGAAGATGGTGTTTGGAGAATGAACTCTCACAGCTTTGGGCACATAACATAGTTAGATATAAGCTCTGCAACAAAGATCGAGTCTTTGCAGTATAGTGTAGTGTTTCAAAGCTGCAGAAGTGATGATGTTTCAAAGCTGCAGAAGTGATGATGTTTCAATTTAAACTTGGGGTTATTAGTGAGCTCTTGTTCCTTCACATTGAAGTCAAATTATCCTCAATTACAAGGATAAGTTGAGATTTTAAGAATCAAAACCAGAGTAAACACCATTCTCTCTCTCTCAAATCATTTGAAATTTCTACTCGATTATCATGGTTTGTAATCTTCCAGTAACGTTTTCATCATGTGTACTTGACAGAGATGCCCACAGAGAGAACTATATACTAGTGAGTCAAGATAGCAACAACAATGAAGATCAAAGAATGAAACAGAGGAAACAAAAGCAATGTAAACAGAGTCTCAAATTAACTGAAGATAGAATATTTGTTCAAATCCAGTGAGAAAGAGAGTTCAGAAGATAAAACCACAGAAAGTAAAAGACATTATTAAGGACGACGAATCAGAGCAAAAGAAGGGGAAAACGAATGTACAATCATCATCGCCAAGAAGATCAAACTGTCAAAGCAGGGCATATTAGCAGGAAGATCCAAACGTATTCTCTCCACTGTATGTCATGTAGAGGAACCCATCTTCGTCTTTGTGTTCTTCATAGATTGCAGACATCAAAGCAGCTGTCATAAGAACAAGAAAAGAGAAACCAAATCAAGACAGGAAGCAGAAAGCATTGAAAAGTCTCAATCTTTAATTACCAGTTGGGGGTAACGTGTTCTTGACAAAGACAAAGATTGCTTTCTCAGCTCCGAGCTTGATTCTTTTGCGCACAACGTACACAAATTGTCCAACGGTTAGATCAGCTGGCACAAGGTACCTAAGAGAAGAAACAAGAAGAGGTTTAAAAAACAATGTGAATGTGATAAACTGCACCAAGGAACTCGCTTTAAACTCATCTAAACCATGGAACAAGCTTGAGAATCCATAATGAATATGTAACCTATGTACTCACTTCTTCTTGTCAATGTCAGGAACATCACTCTGTCCAGCTTTTTCCACAATCACCTGTAATTGGTTTCTAATTAGAACAAATATATACTTTAAAGAAACGATTTTGTGTCGTTTAGGGAAACATACAGGAACTCTGTCTTGGTATTTCTCTCTGATACGAGTAGATTCAGCCATTCTCACCTCTGATAAAGATTCAATCAGAACCACATGCAAAAGTTATATTAAGATAATCCAAAAAATTGAGTTCCAAGATCAGAACTATACCAACATCTAAACAAACATACCCATAGAATCAAACAAGAACAATAAACGCTTAAGGATCAAGCAAAAGACAGAAGAAACAAGGGAACTGACCCAGAGGGTTAGAGAGCTTGAAGGAGTTTTTCGCCATGGCAATTCGATCAGTATCTGCGATTATTACGAGAGAAAAAAAGGAAAGAAAAAAAAAACAAATCTTTAGACTTTTTAGAGAAATCGGGATGAAACCCAGAAACTGATGGAACGGAGGCGAAATCAAACGTATACCTGATGAGGAAGAAGCAAATCGATGATCGAGAGAAACTAGAGTTTGGAAATCAGAGCCTGATGAAAAAGAAGGCAAGAGAATAATTAAAGATGGATTTAGGGTTTAGTGATTGTTTCCCACACGGCACCCAAACTGATTTTACTATTTATTTATATTCTTAGTTGCCTTCGATATTACGACGCTGTCTTATGACTGTCGTGGGCTTTTGTTAGGCCTTTTTATTGGTTTGGATTCTTGTTGGCGTTTTGTGTCTTAGTATAATCACTATTTATATATCTATACTATAAAGTGATTTTTCTGTATTTGAAATTTCACATTAAAATTTATAATTATTAATACCAATATTATTTTTAATTAATTTTATATATAAATTTATTTTATAACTAAAAAATGAATTTATATTAATAATATTAAATTTATCTGTTATGTTAGATAAATACTTATAATTTAATATAACAAACTGTCATATATACTATTATTTGCAAAATAAATTTTTACATTCAAGCTCTAATGTTAAAAGTATAATGGTTAATATCAATATTATTTTAATAAATTTTATATATAATTTTAAAATTATAATAAATTGTCAAAAATATTTTTCTATAATTTCAACACAATAATAATCATATATATTTTGATAAATAAGAAAACTTTGTTATAATAAATTTCATGTTTAACTTAAATTTCTTAAGAGCATAAAATAATAACTTAGCTGGTTTTTGAATTAATAAAATATAAACTAATAAATATTTATAAAAAAAATATGTTTGCATGTGCGGACAAAACACCTAGTTTTGTAAGTAAATGTAACATAATCATATTTGAAAGATGATTTTAATGGAGTTTTTTGGGACAGAAGCCCAAATAAATTTTCAAGACTATTTAATGGATTAATATACTTAATAGTAGATTTATCAAAAAAAAAAAATTATCAAAGAACTTGTTCGATCTATAGATAATAACCATATAGCTGAAACAACCAAATGTAAATTATATACATATTTAATATAACACTAATGACTGATAGCAAATTACAAAAACTTTCACCAAAAATGGTGAAGAACTTAACCACCAATTAAATGTTTTAACGGATATGCCTCTCTAGCTAGGCCCTAATATAAGATCATAAAACGTCAAAGAGAAACTAAAGAGAAATATAACGGACATGCCTTTCCAGCTTGTTAGGGTTTGGTGTGTTTGTCGGGAAGTCGTCTATGGCTTCTTGTAACAGCTCCTTGGAATTTCCCATCTCGGATTCTCCGTTTCATGTCATTTTTTGGTTATTCTGCTAGATGGCGACGACTCTCTCTCGTGGAAGTTTGACTCTCTGGCTTATTGTTTGGTTGTTGACACATGTGGATTGCTTTTGCGAGTCACGGGTTTCTGATCCTTTAGTTCTCAAAATCGGCAAAAGGCGTTGCAATCATGGTCTCGATTGTGGCGGTGTCCCTTTTGAGTCGAATGCATATCCCAGTGCCAGTGGTAGATCATTTGGTTTGTGATTGGTAGTGTTCTCCTGACAACTTATGTGCAGGTCATTAGAGTTTCCGAGCAGTGTTTGGTGTCGGCTTCAGGCCCGCTTTCGGCGTTCAAGGTGAGGTTGTGCAGTCGGGCTTTGATGCACGGTATGTCTTCTTTTGCCCTTCTCTCTTTCAATTCCAAAGAGGTTCAATGACAAGAATATTACGAGCTTAGACAAATACATCGAGAACCAGTTACTCTAGAGGTGACTCAGGAAGTCTCGGCATCCGAGCAACAAGGTGAATTTCTCATTCCTAGTATTCTTCTCAAAGTTTAAAAATGATTTTCAATTATTATTGCAATCGGATCCAAACTAGTGGAACGTGCCAAAGAAATGGATCAAACAAAATTAGTTAAGAAATGGTTAATTTGTATTATTTTGTATGAGTCTATTTGTAATCAGATCCGATTTCGAAGTTTCAGACTGATTTGATATAATTTTTACTTATAAAAAAAAAAAGAAAAAAAAACAACAGAAAAAATAGAAGGAGGTTCACTATGGCATAGGGCTCACAAGTTATCATCATCACTATGATAGCTTGTCTACTCTAAATAACACATTGAAAATAATAACAATAATAATAATTAAACAAAAAGCTACTAAAAAACTTTTTCCACGTGATGACGGCAATGAAATTGATGTGAATACCATAAAGTTGAGAGTATTGATTGTTGAATTTTAAAATTGACTCAGAAATAGGGTTGTGTTTTCGGTGACTTGTTTAAAAGGTGAATAATATGGAAAATGTATGATCTATTGATGATAATATCGAGATTAAATGGTGAATACATATGGTATCAAATACAAGAGAGTGAGTGAATTGAGACTATAGTTTAGCTATGGAGAGAATCGAGAACCCTTGCTCTTGGCTTGTCTCCTTTTTTATAGGTCTTTGGAGACATATCGCAACGGTGACGAGATCTCTAGTGTGGATCAAATGTCTTTATTGTGGTCTTTGATTTCAACATGTGTCATCTAAGAATTTGATCTCTGCGTAGTTAACTCCTCTCTCCCAGTCAGGACATTCACTTTGGAAATGTCCTAACTTTTGGCACTTGTAAAATTTCACCATAGTTTTGTTGAAGGACCATCCACTTGTTCCTCCTCTTCTTCCTCTAAAACACCCTCGATATCCACCTCTTCCTCTTAACCATTGCTCTTCTCATTCTGATCCCACTTTGAACACTTGGTATTCATTCTTCTTTTTCTTAAACTTTTGTTCATGACCAAACAGTAAGCTCTAAAGCTCATTAATTGAAAGGTTTTTGATATCTTTCAATTCTTGTATTGCACATACTACATATGTGAATCTCTCAGATAGAGTTCTTAACACCTTTCTACACTTTGCCGACATGCATGTCCTCTCCCAGGTTCCTCATATCGTTGGCAACAAGCATCACTCGTTCAAATTATTATGTCACATTCTCGTCATTCTTCATCTTTAAGATCTCTAAGTCTCTTTGCATTATTTGCAATTGAGCACTTTGAACACATTCATTCCCTTGAAACTTGGCTTTGAATGCCAGAGATCTTTAGAGCTATTCTTTTGCAGATTTTTTTAGGGTGGGTTTGTCAATATAAGCAAACAAGTAGTTCTTCACCTTCAGGTCTTTGAGCTTCATATTCGTCAATTCAGCTTGATTCTAAACATTGAGTACTGTCCCTCGAGCCGGTTCTGAGATCCCTTCCTCAATGAGGCTCCACCATTCTTTGGATCTCATCAGGTTTTCCATCAGCATGCCGAATGTTCATGTTCGTAATCTGCATCAAACTTTGGAATGCTCAACGCACTCTCCTTCTCATCCATCATTTCTTTCTTTTTCACTTTCTAATTAGCTTTGATATCAAATATAAAATACAGAGAAGTAACCTAGAAGTAAGGTTACTGAAACTTCAAACTTATTTATTTTGAAGAAGGTTATATATATGGCCGATTACAAAATGCCACAAATGTAAACTCCAACTACTTCCTAATAATGAGGAACAATATGAAGACTAAATCAAACATGAGAAATAAAGAAAATATCCCTAAACAATAGGAAATTATTAAGCTAGAAGTGATTGAGCAAACCGTTTGTTCCAAACATAAGACACCTGATTTGGGTCTACCGCGGAGAGAAGAGGCATGAACATTAAGAACAAGAGGTATTCTGACATAGGTTGGCTGAGATCTGGGCATTCCATGGTGGTGTTTCATTCTTGGCCTGTCATTGAAGTTTCTGGGACTACTAAAGCTTCTCTCAAACCCATGAAACACGATATTTCCCAAAGCATTTTGTCTCTGACTATGCCATTACCGTCAATTCCATCGATTTGTTACTCTCCGTGGATCAATCAGCCAGTGAATGATGTTGTGGGTTCTCGGTTGGTTTGGGTTGAATAAGTGGTGGTGGGCACGTGACCGAGCAAACATGTTTAGAGCATTGGGCTTGATTGGATTTATTAATAGTTTAATTGGTTAAATATAAATTGGTTTAAAATAAACCAAAAAGGTAAATGTGCAATATGATTTGAACTATTAAAGTGTAGAGAAATTGAGTTTGATCTATTTTTTTGTAAAGAAATATTTTAAAACATTTAGGTCATAAAAATTTAGACTGAGATTTTAACTTTATATGGAACTGATAATATATGATAATTCCGAAGGAGAAATTGATCATACCAAAAAACTATTTTGATAATAAGTTATCTAATTGATGAATACTGATCATTGATCAATCAAATAACTTATCATTCATGAACTTATCTGATTCATCAATCAGAGAAGTTCATGAATGATGGAATATTTATCTGATCCCTAAATCAAACATGAGAAATTTCATCATCCATGAACTTGTCTGATTGATGAATACTGATCATTCATTAATTCTTTTTGTTCTGCTAACAAAAATAATTTATTACGATAACCGAAGAGGAATTGATTATCCACGTGGGTAATCGGTTACAAAAAAAAAACAAAATTATTCTTCAAAGTCCTACAAAACCTCTTCATTCACAAATTTTTCCAGCATAAATTAACATTTATCCAACGGAAGGGCAAAACAAATACAACCGCATTATGCTTGTAACTTCATTATTTATAAAAACATCATTACGAGTTCTAGACAAATTAAACATTATAACAACAAAAATGCAAAAAGAAAGGAAGAGTCTGCTCATATATGAAAAAGAGGTTCCAACCAAATCAAGCCTGTGCATTAGCTCCAGCAACAATCTCAAGGATCTCACCAGTGATTTTAGCTTGACGCTTTCTATTATACACCATAGAAAGCGACTTCTTAAGATCAGAAGCATTATCTGAAGCACTACTCATTGCACTCATTCTAGCTGCAAGCTCACTCGCCAATGACTCCTGCAAAGCCCTTAGAATCTGACTGTTAAGATAGAGAGGCAACAAAGCATCAAGAATCTGAACAGGGTCTTGCTCGAACTGCAAGATCGGTGAGAAGTCAGCTGTTGGTGTCCGAAAAGTCTCTCTTTCAACCGTCAGTTTCCCTTCTTTAGTCGTTAACCTGAACAGCTCGTCTTCAGCAGCGTCCACACAGTTCCCATTAATGTCACAGATCTCTCCTTTGGGAGATAGAGGCAGTAGCGTGTGGATCACGGGTTCTGATTTGACCAAAGAGACAAACTTTGTGTACAAAAGCTCGACTTTGTCGACCTCTTCGCTTATAAACAGAGAGAAGACATCATCAGCAACAGCTTGAGCTTCTTTAGCTGTCGGTAAGGTTCCGGCTTCGAGGTACTTGTCTACGGGGATGTAAGGACGACGGAGGAAATAAGTGTTTCCCTTCTTCCCCACGCTAATGACTGTGTAATCAAGACCTAGGCCTTTAAGCTCTTTGATCCTTGCCTCTGCTTTCTTGATGATGAAGTTATTGAAACCACCGCATAATCCTCGATCCCCTGTTACGACAACGAGTGCAACTTTCTTAACCGGTCTGATTTTGGTTAAGGGCACATCGATATCATCGGTTTGCAGTTGTTCGTTGATGTTGTAAAGAACTTCTACTAGGGTTTCTGAGAATGGTCGGCCATTGACAACAGCTTCTTGAGCTCTCCTGACTTTTGCTGCAGCGACAAGCTTCATGGCTTCAGTGATCTTCTGAGTGTTTTTAACTGAATCGATACGGTCTCTGAGCTCACGAAGAGAGGATTGGATTGGAGAAACAGAGGAAGATCTTGAAGAAGATGAGTTGTGGTTTGGGAGAGGAAGTGGGTTTAGAACTGATCGGAAGGACAAGGAAGAGGAATCAGAAATAGATGTTTTTGATGAAACCCACATTGTTGTTAGATTAGTACAAGACATTGTTCTTGATGTTCTTGTTCAAAGAGAGGATAGATGTTTCTTCTCTCTTTTTGTTGTTTGTTTAGAATGTGTTTTGCTTTAACCTTATCTATGTTATTTGATTGTAAGAGAAAAGAGGTATTTGAGTGGAGGGAAAAGATGGTAATGGATGAGGTTTGGAGATAAGGTTTATTCTCCTTTAGGTTTTTATATTCTACAACGTAGGACACATCTTTGTTGACGTGGTGTTGTATAAGTGGATGGTTTGAGATCTTCTTTTGTTTCTCAGCCAACCAATGCTTATTAGCTTTGAGTCTTTCCCAATGAGAGGAAATATCTGATAACAAGTGATAGACATTAGTGTGTTTTGATTTAGTCAGATACTTCTGTATTTTTATGCAGTTGAATATCATACATGGTAGTACGTTACATGCATGATTTGAATGGCATCTCCTGCTGCAACGTCACAGTACACAGCTTTTGAGCCGTTTGTTGAAAAAAGTTTGAATGTATTATATGAAGACATGAAGAAATTTTGGTTTGCTTTCACTTGTTTTATTTTATTTATATCACCAAACAATATTTTATTACGGTCAACACCAGCTCAACATTTTCATAGATCCTAAAAAATTATATGATTTAGGAATTTAACTTTTAGTAATATTTTATAGATTTTGTTAGGAAAATAATATACATATAAAATATTTTATGGGTATATTTTTCTATCAAAAATACAATTATAAAATTGAAGTCTTAAATTATTAATCAAAAAGTGAGGAAAAAAAAATGAGCTCGATGAAAAGGAACTCTTCCAAACACATCTTCCGAGGAGTTGACCTTAGAGTTGAGGGCGCATGTTTCAAAAATAAGGACATCTCTTAAATTTTTCGATTTTAGCTTACACTCTTGAACCCCTTGTTTGACACGTGAGAGAATACCTAATTCTTTTCCCCTTGTAGCATCTTCAAAGAACATTTTAAACTCATTCCATGAAAAAGTACTCTATAAGAAGATTTCAAACGTGGTTTCTATGTTTTTCTTGTTGATATCAACCAGTTTTTCAACAAGGAAGTGTCTCTTTCTTTCCTAAAAAAGCATTACCTAAAGAAACTAAGCTTCTAATAGCTTCAACAGCCAACTACTTGGAGTCAAATTGGAGTCAACTTGAAAACTCCTCTAGTAGTTCGCACTTTAGCTTCATTTCGGTCTTCCCACTTCCAGGTCATGTCATCCTTTATATCTCAAAGACTAACCATGGCACCTCACCTCTCTGAAATAGAAAAGGACAAGGGTTTAGTGGTGCATCTCAACAAACCAACAATCAGGAGCATCAAAACTCCATACCTAGATAATATTGACCTCATAAGAGACAACTGTCTACTCTGATTGGTCGCTTAACTAAACCTGAGGAGCAAATAAACTGGGCTCTAATTCTAGCACTTCCCTTGCAAAGGGAACATACAAGAAAAAGCTGTATGGTTTGACCTTGGGAATAACTGCTTCCAATTCAGATTCGAGAGGAAGGATGACCTGAGGAAAGTTCTAGACAATAGGCCGTACTATTTTGGGTACTAGATGGTAATTCTTCAACGATGAGAGCCTATAGTCTCCCCTACCTTTCCCTCACAGATTTTCTTTTGGACCCAGGGCTATCTCTCCACTTTTGGCATGAGACGATGGTCGGTAACATTGGTCAGGAACTTGGAACTCTAAAGAACCACAAGTTAACAAAAATAACAACAAGAGTTAAAGTTTCAGTGGATGGTCTAAAGCCTCTAATCAAAGAGATCATTATTGAATTCCAATCATGAGAGGAAACTACCATTAGTTTGGAGATGAAAAACTTGAAATCACTGCTCTAAATGTCACATTCTCTCTCATCAGAGAAAGAACTGCCCTCTAAACATCTCCCCTATCCAGCAATTGGAGAAACCTCCTGTTCACTTGGAACCTATACACTGACAAAGATCGGAGGAACATTACTACAAACCTCCTAGAAGGTCTCCACCTTCTAGACCCTACAGCACACAAGAAGATGAGAATATAAAAAGAATTTTTTTTTAACGCATAGTGGATAGATATGGGAATTCTTTTGGAGAAAGAATGAGCACAAAGCAAACTAGGAATCCATCTCCAGTAAGAGTCTCTTATTCACCTGATTTCATCTCAAGGTTCTCTAGGGATGAGAGAGTTAAAGCAACAAGAGCTCCAGCGGTGAATTCCCCTCAATATGTGACTTCCAGATGAAGAGTTTTACAAGCTTTAGACCAGCGGCGATTTCTCTTTTCCCAAAAAAAGATGAAAGAATGGAGGAAAAAACGTCAAAAAGATTCCAGTCCTAAAGGAGTTCCCTGCCCCGAACCTATTTAAACCACTCCTCAAAAAGTTAATGCAGACCTTACACCACTTCAACCTGTATTCCAACATGTTGAGCGTCATATACCTTCATCGGAGGAAATCATGGAGGATCTCCAGGAAGTCACAATTCAGTAGTTGAGTTGTGCAGGCCCCAAAAAAGCAGCCAAAAAAAGAAAAAGGGTGATGTTAGGAGATGCAAAAGGGCATATTAAAAAAACTTTGGCTTGCATATTGGCGGCAACCTCATCGAGTCATCATGAGGCCCCTCCCCCTCCTTTGGCCCACACTGAAGCCCAAATAGCACCTCTATTTCCAAATGTATTGCACAACTGTCACTGGAGAAATAGGACTTTTAAAAGAAGCAAAGACAAAAGATTCAAATTTAACAACTCAAGTTCCCTAGATAGGAAGGAAAAGAGGTAGACCTGCCAAACTTAAGTATGCTATCATAAGTCCAAATCCTCTAAAAAGAGCTAACCCCGAAAAGAGAAACCTCTCCATTGCTCAATAATTTCCAAGTAGAGGTCGTATGTCTCCAAGAAATAATAAGAGCCTAATACACTAGTCTGGAACAAACTCCAAGGGAGAGGCAGGTCCGTAAAATATTTAAACCAACCCTTAATCCAGCTGATTCCGGAAATCACAAAGAAGAAGAGGATTTTAACAATCATGTTCCCCCAAGTCCTTCGTCATTGCAAGCTGAAACTGTTATGGGGGTGGAAACCCATAACAGTCCAGCGACTTAAGGAGATTTCATAGGGTGAATTATCTGAATATCTTCTTCCTAATGAAAACAAAACACCTCAATAAGATGGTCATCATAGAGCTGCAGTTGATGTTAATGAAAAACTACTACATTGTCTCACCTCACAGTCCTGGTGGTGGAGACTTTATCTCGCTTTGAAAAATGAGGTGGATATAGTAGTCTCGTTTTCCACAAAAAAATTCATCTACACAATATCACCTTCAAGGAAGTAAATTTCCAAGCCACCTTCGTTTACGAAGAGCCTTGCCATACAAAAAGACAAGCTATCCAGAATGAGATCTCAAATCTAGCTCCAAGTCAGGTGAGGCTTGGTTCTTATAGGAGACTTTTACGAAATCATATATAATAGTAAAAAATGTAGGCTGACCTTATAGAGCAGCAGGGAATTATGCGTCTTTCAAACTTTCTTTTCCCAAAATAATATTTTAACCTCAAGCATGCTAGAAACTTCCTCTCCCGGAAAGGAAAGAGACGCCCTCACTTAGTCTAATTATCGACTGGTGGGCAGTTAGTAATACATAATTGCAAGAGCTCTTCCCTTCATGTAGGAGTCAATACCTCAACTTTGAGGGCTCTGATCATCGCCATCTCCTCTCTTTCCTTGACACTAAAAGAAAGCAAGGAAATCGTATTTTCAGATATAAACGCTTAAGAGGAAATGAAGAAGTGAAACAGCTTATCTCAGATATTTGGATTAACTTTTGCCTTGCACTGTTGAGATTGTTGTTTCTATCTTGTCAGTGTTTCTAGATTGTTTATCCTTTGTGAAGTATGATTGCCTCCCATACGTGCCATTCGGTTTGAGTGGTTGTGTTGCAGGGAGTAGTGTGCCCAAGATTATGTATGTTTCCATGTTTGTTCTGTTAAAAGGCTCATCTATTTGGTGCTTTGTTCGCCTCTACTTGTGATGCCGAACTTCTGATTGTTAAATCTGCTTCTGTTGCAGTTTCAATCCCGAACGTTAGACTAGTACTTGTGTTCTCTAATTCCCAAAGCCTCATTTCACTTCTTAGCACGATTGGCGTTGAGTTTCGAGGACTGTTCAGCGATATTAGGTGTTGTTTATGTGTTATGTTTGCTCATATCTTATAGTGTTGTATCTCATTGCTCTGCTTTGCTATAATTGCAGCAGATGTTTTAGCTGGTTTGGCCTTGTTATTGCTTGATGTAAACAATCTCTCCAGCTATAGAGACTAATGAATTATAAAACCGTTGTTTGATTAAAAAAAAAAGATACTTCATTCTACTTATTATTATAGTAAAAGTAGAACAAACATTGAATATGTTAAAAGTTATATATACATGGAATTTTTCTTAATGCATACAAACATTTCTAATAAGAGTAGCAAAATATAAATAGCGAAAGTTAACATTATTTTCAATGAGAATAAATTAAACATATTTTCAAATGCTCATTAAATTTTAAAATGTTTTTATGTTACTCACTTTATATCCCATCCATACTACACATATAAGATACCACTTTATAAGGGAAATTATTAAAAATACCACTTTTATAGTACCACTTTTTATGTTTACACTAATCATATTTACCATTATTTTTGATGAAATGTAAAAGACATTTATAACCCTAGGGTTAACTAATTATAAACTTATGGTTTAAAGTTGAGAGGTAGGGTTTAGGGTAAATTTAGGGTTTAGGGTTTATGGTAAATTTAGGGGTTAGGGTAAATTTAGGGTTTAGGATAAATTAAGGGTTTAGGGTTTAGGGTAAATTTAGGGTTTAGGGTAAATTTAGGGTTTAGGGTTTAGGATAAATTTAGGGTTTAGGGTTAATTTAGGGTTTAGGATAAATTTAGGGTTTAGGGTAAATTTAGGGTTTAGGGTAAATTTAGGGTTTAGGATTTAGAATTGATATTTAGAGTTTAGGGTTTAGTGTTGATGTTTTAGGGTTTAGATTTGAAAGTTTAAGGTTTAAATTTGAAAGTTTAGGGTTTAAATTTGAAAGTTTAGGGTTTAGGATTGTAGAGCTGATGTTTTAAGGTTCTAGAAAGGGAAATATGTATTGAAAATAAAATGAGGGTAATTTAGTATTTTAGACATTAATGAATGTTGTATATTTAAAAATATCCTTTCATTGATGGTAAAATTGATTAATGATATCAAATAAAGTGTAAACTTGCAAATCCCCTATTTATAATTATACATTATAAACGAGATAGACACTATAAAACCACTAGAAAAGAAAAGAAGAAGAGTACAAGTTAAATAAAATGGAAACAAACAAAATCAAACACATTACAAGATTATCACATCCATAATAACATTACACCGATTACAATATTTCATTTTAACTACTGTATAAAAGACAATGGTCAGACACATACGATGAGGAATTGTTTTCATCAAATAAAAAGACAACGGAACTAATAGATGATAATATTCAAAAAAAAAAATTCATAAAAAAATTATAATAACAAAAAAAAAAACATCAAGATATATGCAAAATTAAACTAAACAAATATAATTTTTCCGCGCGAACAAACCACTGGTAGATGTATATAATTAATCTTATATAATCATAACTATATTCTTACGATCAAGTTGTTATAATTCTGTAAAAAATATGAATACTCATTTCTATTCATTATACACGTTACAAACAATAACACATCTTCAAGAAAACATTTTACGTTATCTACATGTTTCTTATCTTCAAGAAAACTTATTGTATAAAACAATAAAGAAAGGCAACGATCATCTTATTAACATGTTTTCATTTTTTATCCTTCTATATATTAATTAAAAAGTCTTTTTATTGATTTTGGCTTCTGTGTCATTTATAGAAAAGCTCTCTATTTAATTGATTTAATTTCATTGGTTAACAGTTCTTTATTTTTGATTTATTAATTTAATTTTAAAAGAAATTAAATCAAGAACAATCTTAGATAAATAGCCAACCAAATCATACTTGACAATAATGACTTTCACAAATATGTATTTAAGTAAATTGTGTCATTAATACTAGGGTTTCTTATATTTAATGTTTCCAGTTATATCTAATTAGCATTGTAACTTTTGGTAAGTTATAAAAAATAAGTAGATGAAAACTTTCCAAATAATACTACACATAATAATTAATTTTAGAATAAATGTTGAAATAAAATTTGTACTAAAATATATTTTATTCATATGTTTAATATATGATTTAGAAAATGATAAATAAAATATTTTTATTGTAATACAAATATGTATATATATTTCATTCGTATAATTGGTGTAGAATTTTTACAATGATCAAGTATACATTTTAAAAATTTATGTCATAGTTTCTTACTATAATGTTATCACAGTTTTTGGTGCACAAGAACATGATATGATGTAATCAATTTTATTTTTATTTTCTAAAAAGTAATTATAATATAATTTTCTAAAGAAATTAGATTGTACATTTATTCATATATTATTAAGAAGCTGAGATAAATTTATAGTGAAAAATATTTTGATGGACGATTTGGATCATATTTAGTTTATATTACTAACTTTTTAAATTAAAATATCAAAATTTTTAGGGAAAATTGCCAAAACTAACCTAAAACTTGAATTCAAATGCAAAAGTGTATCCAAACATCAATCAAATGCAAAAGTAACTTAAAAGGTAGTGAAATTACAACAGACCCCTTATGACAAAAAAAAATTATATGCGTTTTTACCTTTATAGCCTATTTAAGTTTTCCGTCTTTTTAAGTCTTTTGTGATTTTGTAAGTCTTCTAAGATGACTTACATGTAAGTCTTCTCGTTTAGTAAATCTAAAAAATAATTTATAAATTATATAAAAAATATTTTTATGGGGGAAAAATCTAAATCATGTAATAATAAACATTTGTAAATGATATAAATTAAAATCTAGTAAAATTGAATTGTTCTCAAGATAGATGAGTGAATGTATCATCTTATGATATTCTTTGGTTTAGGGTTTGGAAACATATGTAATAGTATTGTATGTATCTTTAGGGTTAGATTTTGGAAGCTTAACCAATTTTTTTGAAAAATCATTTTTTACATATATTTGTTTAGTTTTATGTATATTAAATAGTTTTGGAGTTGATTTTAAGTTTCGTGAAGCGTTTATATGTAAGTCTTCTGGGCGAATAGTAAATTCAAGGGGTAAAAGACTTTCAGGGAAGTCTTCTGCTTCTGTCTTCTCAGAAAACTTCCCAGAAAGTCTTATGTCTTCTCAGAAGACTTCCCAGAAAGTCTTCTGTCTTCTCAGAATACTTCCCTAGAAGTCTTCTCAGAAGACTTACCTGAAAGTCTTCTGTCTTCTCAGAAGACTTCTCGGAAAGTCTTTTGTCTTCTCATAAGACTTACCAGAAAGTCTTTTGTCTTCTCATAAGACTTCCCAGAAAGTCTTCTGTCTTCACAGAAGACTTCCCTGAAAGTTTTCTCAGAAGACTTACCTGAAAGTCTTCTCAGAAGACTTACATGAAAGTCTTCTGAATCGAAAATATTGAACCTAATTATAATTTTTGTCTCCCCCTATATAAAGAAAATTTACACATTCTCTCTCTTCCTCTCAAATTGCTGCAAGAAAATGTAATATTTCTCACTCTAAAACTCTCAAACCTCTCTCTAGTCTCTTTTAACTTGAAAATACCAAATTTTATATCAATTTCTCATTTTTATCTCATGTTTTGTCACTGATTTATCTTGTTTTTTGCAAGTTTTTATTATATAGTTCTCATCTTCTACTCTTTGGATTTGCAGGTTTTCAGATCTGGAAGACTTTTTGATTTTCTTCTGACGAAATCTTCTCCCATGTCTCCTCTTTCATAACATATTTGAGTGTTTTAGTAAGTTTTCATGTCTGATTTACATCATTTGTAACTTCTTATTGCTTAAAACTCTTACCTTTTTCCCAAACTAAAACTCTCTAACCTCTTTCTAATATTTTTGAACTTGAAAAACAACAAACTTTATAGAAATTTCTTATTCTTATCTCATGTCTTCTCACTAATTTATCATGTTTTGCAGATTTTTTGGTTCTCATCTTCTACTCCTTTAAAGGTATATATATATATATATATATATATATATATATATATATATATATATGATGGATATATATTTTTGTATATTCTATAAAGGTAGATATATCTCATATTCTACTCTTTTTCTTTGTTTTGAGGATATTTGAATATTTTTGGATATGCAGGTTTTTCAGATCAGGGTCAGATTTTAGAAGACTTTTGAGAAGACTTTTGAGAAGAATTTGTTCTCTGTGGGAAGACTTCCAGAAAGTCTTCCAGTGCATTATATGTTAGAAGACTTTGTTAGAAGACTTTCTGAAAGTCTTCTAACATAATATACAAGAAGACTTTCTGAAAGTCTTCTAACATAATGTACATGTGTAATAATTTTGTTTATGATTTATTTTGTGATTTGTATGTGTAATCTTTTATTTGTGGATTGTTTTCTAAATTTGAAGAGATGTCAATGAAATTTTTTTGGTAAATATGTTTATGTCTACAACATTATCTTGCAAACAAAAAAGATAAAAATGTTCAATGAAATTTTTTTGGTAAATATGTTCATGTCTACAACATTATCTAACACTTATAACATAACACAATAACACAAAAACTTAGTTAAATTTACTGAAATTAAAAGAATTTTTTTTAAAGAAAACTTAATCAAATTCACAAAATATAAACTTTCACTTGAAGTTTTCTGAGAATTTTCAGAAGATTTTTTTTAAAAAAAAATTAAAATCTTCTATAAATTTTTGGAAAATCTTCTAGCATATAATGTAATAGAAGACTTTATGGAAGTCTTCTAGCATATAATGTACTAGAAGACTTTCATGTAAGTCTTCCCTGAGAAGACTTCCACGGAAATCTTCTTCTGGTAGAAGACTTCTAGAAAGTCTTCTTCTGGTAGAAGACTTCTAGGAAGTCTTCTGGAAAGGTCATTTTTGCAATTATAAATTTAGAAAGGAAGACGGAAGACTTCCAAAGAAGACTTCCGTGTAAGTCTTCTCGAGAAAAATGAGAAGACTTTCATGTAAGTCTTCTCGAAAAATAGGTTAGTTTTGCAATTGACCAAATTCTGTCAGAAATTTGACTTTCTGTGGAAGAATTCCAGGAAGTTTTCTCGACAGAGGACTTCTGACAGAATACCAAAATCACAAAAAAATAAAGCTAGAAGACTTACAGGGAAGTCTTCTGCTAGAAGATTTCCCTGTAAGTCTTCTCGGTGGAGAAGACTTTCAGTTTAGTCTTCTCCACGAACCAGATCTGAAAAAAATAAAAATTCTTCTTAAATTTGGTGAGATTCATGTTTAACTTCTCCAAGTACATATCATTTCTTAGTGAAAGTTACATACTTGTTCTTGACCAAGAATCATGAACTTTAGTAACATTAATAAGTTTATAAATTTTAAAATCAAAAAGTTGAGAATTTGGGAAGGAATAAGAGAGAAAGTGAAAGGAAAATAGTTTGTGTGTGTAAGAAATAAGAATATAAAAATGTAGATGTTGATTTTAGAAGCATTAAAAGCTTCAAATTGGTTGTTCATGGTGGTTGGTGTATTGAAGTCAATGACAATATTGTAAATACTTGATGAAGATGAGGATGATATGATAATACAATCATTTTCAAAAAAAAAAAAGTAATGGCATTTTCGTGAATTATCCGAACTTCTAGGGTGAAAAGGAAAAGTAGAAGTTTCAAAAAAATCATGGGTTGGTTTTGCAATTGACTTCAAGTTTTGAGTCACTTTTGAAAAAAACCCAAATTTTTATCCTGAATGTAACACATACTTTCTTATAACTATTTTTGTCATCATTTTCTTATAACTTAATTGCAAACAAATAGTAAATATCTACCTATAAACTAATAAATTATTTTATGCACTTAAAAATTAAATTTGTTTGGTTAATGATTTTTAATTTATGATTTATTCAGTTATTAAAAAAAAAAAAAATTACACCAATAGCAAAACATATCATACTTAACAATAATGGCTATCACAATTATATATTTAAGAAATTTGTGTCACCAATGCTCGGTTTTCTCTATTTTAATATTTTCAATTATATGTAATTAGTATTGTAACTTTTTAACAAAGTATACTTTATTCTTATAAGAGAGATTTTAAAAACCTTTATTTTAATATAACATATATAATAAAAACAAAAGACAATTTACTTGTTAGTAATTTTTATTTCTTATATTTAATATATAGATGATATAATATACAAAATTATATATAATTTAATTTAAAGTGAAAAGTAAAAGTAACATTAGACAACAATCATATTTAATAAATTTACATTAACAAAATCTATAAAATAAAAGTTACTGCAAAAGCTGATAAATTATTTCATATATTTTGAAATAATTTGTAAGAAAAAAGATATTTAAAACTTTTTCTTATATGTTATATAAGATAACTAAAATAAAATAAAATTAGTATTTTTGGTTAGTTTTATATTTTATAGATAACTAGTATTGAGCCCATGCTATGCATGGGATTATTTTTGTTTATAAATAAAACTAAAAAAAAACTAAGAAAGACAACAAAATAAAAAAAGAGAGAAACTTTAAACTAATCAAAAAGCTTCAATGAAAGTATAATCAGTTTCATAGCTGATCTGATTCAGAGTTGCAAGATATCATATTATAAAACTCAGCTCTCTCTTTTTTTTTGGAACACTCAGCTCTCTAAAATTTAAATCTTAAGCAAAAAATATCAAAAGAGAGCACAATAGAAAATTTTGTTAAACCATTGATTGTAAACGGTATCAAAATTTAAATTGTGAACAATGGAAGGTCATTGTTTTATAATTTACAATTGAAATAAATGTTGTTTTGAGTTTTATATAATTTTGAGTGAAAATAAATATTAATTTTAAGGTTATATAGTTCAGAGGGAAAGTAAATGTTATTTTGAGGATTATTTTATTGGTAACCTAAAAATTAGAATTTTGTTGTTTATACCTTGCAATAGTCCAATATAGACACATGATAAACATCTATATATTAATCTGTTTTTCAAAACCATTAAACATAACATATGAAAAGGTTAAACTGAGGGTCACAAAATTAATTGTGACGATCAAACTTTTTTAATATTGACTATTTTTTAAAAAATATATAATATACCAATTTTAATTTTGAACCTTCTCTTCTTAGAAAATACTTTTCGTAATATACTTTTATATTTTTTCATTTTCAATCTTATACATTTTAGTTTCTATCGCCACAACAAATAAACATATTTCAGAAAATCAAATTTAAATTTAGTCTATTTTGACATATCTTGTTTACCTTTACCTACGTAATTATGTAGCTATTTTCAATATGTAGAAAACCCAAAAAAGAAGGTTATAAGTAAGTTAGAAGAAAAAAAAGTTGAAAAATTACTTGAGTTAGACATTTTTAGTTTCACCAACCTCTAGACTTTAATCTTCATCGCCAACTTTGACGTATGCCTCTGTCTATCACTCCATACCATATTTGTGTTCTTCTTTTTCTCATTTCATTGAAAGAATTTTCTTTCGAAGACTATCAATGTGCCAACACTTGAAAATAAGCTATTTTGATTTTCAAGTATAACTGTAGATTCAGCAGTGTAAGTGTAGTTACTATCGTTATAACTTTTCGATCAATCTGTTTTTTTTTTGAGTTTTGATCTCTGGTTAGAAGAAGAAATTCCAGAGAGAATATAAATGGAGATTTGACAAAAGGAGAATAAATGGAGTTATAGCAAATAGTTGAGGAAGTTACAATTTTTGATCGTGAGTTAGATCTTTTAAGGATCTAGAGATCATGGGTGAAGTGTGAGAAATTTTAGGGATATTATTGTGTATATAAGATGAATAAATAAAAAATAAACAAAACTATTTTTTGGAAAAAAAATTCATTAAAATTTTTTATTTAAATTTTTAAAAATATTTTTCACATGTCAAGATTTGATTCACCAGGTGACTTGTGCTTTAGTATATAAAGGATAATATACAAAATATTTATATATAATTTTATTTTAAGTAAAAAATTAAACTAATTTAAGATGTAAAAAAATTGAAGTTACATTTTACAAACCTATAAAAGACTTATTTTATTAAAAATAAAAATAAAAATAAATTTAATATATTTTAAAAAATATACTGTATAAAAAAATCTTTAAAAACTAATTTCTCTATGTTATATAAATAACTAAAAGTAAAATAAATTAATATTTAATAGTTTTTATTACTTACATATATTATTGATAATAATATACATAAAGTAAAAATAATCTTATAGTCTTGACTTATAAACCATATTAATTATGTATATGTGGTGTGTCTAACTTTTTTTAATTTATCAAAAATATTCCATTGACTATTGTTCAAAATTTCCCCTGAACTTTCCATTAACCAGATGTTTTATTTATTTATATCAAATTCTTCCATATTTAACATTAAATAATTTGTATCATGAATTATTTCAAAACCATCTTAGTTAATCAAATTATTTTGTGATCTCAGCAGTTATTGTGTCTACATATCATTTTTAGAAAATATTATTGGTGTTATATATATATATTAATTTTAGAAATATTATTGGTAAAGGTAAGTTAATATTAAATTAATGATATTTGAAAACAAAATTACATAATATATAATAAGACTGTAGATAAATTAAATTGTAGTATACATTGACTATTTTTACTATAGTTGTTGATAAAAAATATAATATAACATTAAAAAATAAGATTATATTTTCTAAAAGTAATAAAATTATCGTAATAAAAAAGATCCAAATCTGTTTATTTAGAAAATATATAACAAATAAAATTCATATTCTAAAATTGAATAATAAAATATAGGGAAAATTGCCAAAATTGACCTAAACCTTGATTTTAAATACAAATCTAAACCCCTACTTGAATGAAATGCAAAAGTAATCCAAACCAAATAAAAAAATAGTGTAAAATTGCCAAAAGCTCTTTATGACCAAACAAAAAAAACAATGTGTTTTTTTACAAATTTAACCCCAGTAAGTCGTCTGCGCAATTTCTTAGATCTTCTGCGAGACGACTTTCTAGACGACTTCCAGGAAGTCGTCTGGAATTTTTCATGGACGACTTCCAGGATGTCGTCTGGAAGGGTAAGTCTTAAAAATAATTTATAAATTTTTTGAAAAATATTTTGACAGGGAAAAAATATTTATAATGTAATTATAAACATTTTTAAATGATATAAATTAAGATATAGTTAAATTGAATTGATTTAAACCTAGATGAGATGAATGAAGTAAGTGATGGTATTAGTTGGTTAAGGGTTTGGTGACATATGTTGTAGTATTGTATGTACATTTAGGGGTAAGAGGTTGGAAGCTTAAGTTTTCTCTTGGAAATTTTATATTTGAGGTATATGTGTTTAGATTTGTGTATATTAAACACTTTTAACGTTGATATTAAGTTTAACAAAGTGTTTAAATGTTATTTTGTTAGTTATTTGAGTTAGGTTTTATATTATAGGGTTTCGGACGACTTCCTGGAAGTCGTCCAGTTTTTAGACGACTTACCCGGAAGTAGTCCAAACCGTACATAACTTTTACTTTTACCAAATTACATTTATCTAACCACTTTTTTACCGAAATATAAATAGTTATTTTTAACTGTTATTTTCACTGTTTACTAAGAAAAAAAGAAACCCTAGCCGTTTTCTCTCCAAGGCGATTTCGAAGGCGATTTCAAAGGCGATTTTGAAGGCGATTTTTCCGTCGAAACCGTAACAGTCTTCCGTTGACACCTCTAGCCGTTTTTTTCGATCTCACTACCGGTAACCTCGTTTCTGCCGTCGAATATCGTTTCTCCATCACGTCCGAGGAAGAGTAACCTAACCCTCTTCATTTTTTTTCCAGATCTAAACGTTTGCGTTTCGTTAAACTTCACCGTCGATCTCACCAACGGTAAGTTCTTCCTCCTTGCCGTCGTTCAGTGTTTTGCTTAAGGAGAATCGTTTTTGCCGCCGTTAAACCTTAATTTGTATAATCTTACCTCTTATCTCCCTTCTTGTTTTGCAGATCTGTAACCACTGTTGTCGTTGACGACCAATACTTCTTCGCCTCCGACTGTAAGTTCATCCATTTGTAGCCGTTCAATCTAGTTAGTTACTATAAACGTCACATCTATAGGTTTAACACGATTTTCAGATCTGTAGGTTTAACACGATGTTCCAGAAGATTTCCTGATAAGTCGTCTTGTTCCAGATGACTTCCAGGTAAGTCGTATTGTACCAGACGACTTTCAGATAAGTCGTCTAGTACCAGACGACTTATCTGAAAGTCTTCTTACCTAGACGACTTACAAAGAAGTCATCTACACACATCCTACCTAGACGACTTACCAAAAAGTCTTCTACCACCTAAATTTACTAGTTTATAAACCTTTCTCTGTTTGGTTTGTGTTTGAGATGTTGGTTTTGAGTGTTTTGCAGACTGAAAATGGATTTACCAGAACTCTCGAAGAGGTTATTTACCTTAGGGGAAGAGCCCGAACCAGTCAAAAGCATTTCGTATCATACTGATGATACGAAGTTGTTTACTGCCATTAGGGGTGCTCTACATCCAGACGAATACCAGGAGCTGAAGGACTCAAAGTTGGGAGTCTTCTTCAAGTTCAAGGAGCTGAATTTTGCTTGGGCATCAAGGCTGGTTCACTTTATGCTCTGTTTCAAGCTTGACATCAAGAAGAAGTATGAGCTTTGGTGTCTTGTTGGTCCGCAACCGGCGAGGTTTTCTCTGATTGAGTTTGAACACCTTACTGGTCTCAACTGCAATTACGTTGAGAACCTCGAAAATCCGAGGTGGAGGAGACGATTGCTTTCTGGCAGCTTCTGGGTGTTGGTATCGATGCTGGTCCTACTACGGAGCAGATAATAACAGCATGTAAGAGATGTTCAGAGTGGTCTCGGGATGATCAGATGCGGCTGGGATACCTAGCCATCTTCACAGGATTGATTGAAGGAAGAAAGTTCTCAACTGTAACCCGGGCTAGTCTTGCAAGACTAGTGATGGATTTAGAAGAGTTTGAAAATTATCCATGGGGGAGAGTCGCGTTCAAGGTGCTGATGGACTCACTTTGGAATAAAGATTTAACAAAATCTTATACTATTGATGGGTTTGTACAAGTGATCCAGGTGTGGGTGTACTACGCTCTGCCAGAATTCGGAGCTGAGTATAGTCATCCCGTACAAAACAAATTGTATCCACCTCTGCTGGCTTACAATGGTGGCAAATGACGCATATTTTTTAAAGATGCCATCAGAAGACAGGTAATTCCATCATAAGACTTATAACATACTATAGTTTAGTCTTCTGGTACGTCTTCTAGTCAGAAGACTTACCAGACGACTTAACTATAAGTCTTCTCACCAGACGACTTACAGACGACTTAACTATAAGTCGTATGTAAGTCGTCTGGTGAGAAGACTTATAGTTAAGTCGTCTGGTAAGTCATTTGTAGGTCGTCTGTAAGTCGTCTGTAAGTCGTCTAAGTTTATATTTTGTTTTTTCTGCAGAGTGTAGTGCTGAATTTTGTGAAGAAGAAAGACATTAATGAAATGTGGCCAAAATGAGACCATGATGTAGAGGATAAGGCCGCAGACCACATTGTCGAAGTTATGTGGAATGGGAATCATCACTGGACCATGGAATGATGGGAAGTCGCCAGTGCTACCTTGGGGTCCAATCAAAAGTCTGTAGTCGTGTATGCGAAGAATGAAGAGGGTTATGTGAAGGAAGAGACTACTGTGAAGGAAGAGAGACCTCGAAAGAAAGCTCGCAAAGAGACTACTGTGAAGATAGAAGAGTCTCCTCGAGAGGCAGAAGAGACTCCTCGAGAGGCAGAAGAGACTCCTCGAGAGGCAGGGGAGGCTCCTCTGGGTTGGATTACCTAAGAAATTTTTGAAAATGGGATGAAGCAGATGGCTGATGCCATGAGGGATGGTTTTGGATGATCCTTAGGGAGATCAAACATGTTGTCGATAGGGTCGAAGTTGTTGCCGAAAGGATCGAAGCTCTGGAGCAGCTTGCCAAAAGCACCAAAGGGACTGCTTCTAATGAGGCTCCTCACACCCCTTATGAACTCCCTAAACGCACGGACGAATTCGAGATTAGTACCTCTCCCAGAAAAAAATCCGGAAGAACTTCTAAGAAATATAGTAGTAAAAAAATGATTTGCTTCTTTTGTAAATCAGAATGCATTTTTGGTTCAAATTTTATAAAATATTATGGTTCTTTGTTTTTCTCAATGTTCATTACAATCTGGTGAGACGACTTACCAGACAACTTACCAGAGTTGGATCAATACTCGAGAAGACTTCCTGGAAGTCGTCTGGTAAGTCGTCTCATCAGACGACTTACTGGAAGTCGTCTGTTAAGTCGTCTGCTAAGTCGTCTGGTTTTTATTCTTTTGGGTTAAGATTTTAAGTTATCTTCTTTGGTTCACTTGCAGAGTGAAAGTGTAAATCGAGAGAAAGGAGACCCGAGTGTGTCCAAAGAGGACACTGAGATGAAAGAGGCCGAAGAGGCCAGAGGGACCAAAGAGGCCAGAGAGGCCAATGCATTCAAAGAGGCCGAAGAGGCCAACACAGCCAAAGAGGCCGAAGAGGCCAAGGCCAATGCAATCAAAGAGGCCGAAGAGGTCATTGCAGCCAAAGAGGCCGAAGAGGTCAAGGCAGCTAAAGCATCTAAAGCAGCTAAAGATGCCGATGCAGCCAAAGCAGCTAAAGAGGCCAAAGCACTCTAAGAGGCCAAAGCAGCCAAAGCACTCAGAGATGCCAAAGCAACCAAAGAGGCTAGAGATGCCAAATCGGTCGAAGATGTCAAAGCAGCAAAAGAGGCCAGAGAGGCCAAAGAGGCTAGAGATGCGGAAGAGGCCAAAGAGGTGAAAGAGGCCAAAGATGCCGAGGAAGGCAAAGCATCTGAAGGGAGTATTGTGATAATGGACAAGCAAAAACCAACTGCTTCAGATCTAGAGACCGAGGAAGCTAGAAGGCTTGCAAAGAGTGAGGCTGGTTTGGCAAATGTCAGGGCAATGAATGAACGAGAGAGGAAGCTAGCTTCCTCACAGCAATCTCTTTTTCAGGAAAACAGCACAACCAAAATTATCATTCTAAACAAGAAAATTGGACGTGGCTACGATCCTTTTGAATTACCTGTTGACAAGCGGATCTTCAGCGCTTACCGATATGTTGAAGAAATATAGGTAAGTCTTCTTTCTTGGACGACTTACCAGAAGATCAAAATCATGATTGCTTATGTACTTTTGGTGTTTGCAGATGGTATAGAACAACTCATAAAAAGAAATCACCAGGATGTCCAAGTCTCTGGTATTGGACCCTCTGAACCCCCTTGGAATGGCTTACCGACTGTGTAAGTGTCTATACAGCTGCTGAGACTTAACTAGACTTAACTAAGTCTTCTAACTTAGACGACTTACCAGAAGACTTCCAGGAGGTCGTCTAGTTGGACGACTTACCAGACGACTTCCTGTAAGTCGTCTGGTAAGTCGTCTGGGAAGTCGTCCAGGTTAGAAGACCTAGTTAAGTCTTCCATATTTGTTAAGTCGTCTGACTTTTATTCTTTTTCATTGCAGCATATGGATGCTTTTATCAATGTGCTGAGGAAACGGTACACCAATGATCCATATATGTTTAGGAGTGAAAGAATGTGTATTCTTGATCATGCCTTTGCACAGTGGTGGATGAGCAAATACCCGGATTGGGTGAGTTCGGAGCCGGATGCAAACGGTTTAGGAAGAAGGCTTCCTGGGGGGGCGTGGGATTTATACGGAGGCGTTGTACCCTCATTTTGCTAGACGAACAAGATTTGGGGGATACATGTCGATGATATATATATGCGCCAGTGAACTACAAGAACAGTCATTGGCTTGCTATTTGGATATCGATCCCTAAGAGGCACATAGTCGTCTGGGGCAGCATTGTTAGATGTATTAGAAAAGCACAGCTGGATCAGGTAATGGCGCCTTTTGTCAATATGGTCCCTTATTTGCTTGTTGAGTATGCTGCGACAGTTGAAGAACGTTGCAAATACTCACTGGAGCCATTCACGTATGAGGTTGCGTATGCACCTCAGTGTGAAAGTGGAGATTGTGGCCTCTTCGCCTTGAAGTACATTGAATGTCATGCACTTGGCTTTCCATTTTCCGGTTCCCTGAATCCCAAGAACAGCAAGGCTATTAGTGAGAAGATGGTGGTGGATATATTTGAAGAGATCTCCGATGCCCATCAAACAGAGATAAATGTCGTTGATGTCAACCAGGACATGTATGATTAGAAGACTTGCCTGTAAGTCGTCTACTACCAGACGACTTATGTGGAAGTCTTCTAACCCTAACCCAAAACTGAAAAACTTATTTCGTAAGCTTATTTTGTATATGTCATTTTTTGTATAAATCATTTTGTAAGCTTATTTTGTATTTTGTATTCATAACAAGATCATTGTATATATTTGGAAGTTCGGATTATTTTATATTCTGTATTCATAACAAAATCATAACAAGATCATAATAAGATCATAATAACATTCATAACAAGATCATAATAAGAAGATAAAAGACTTCTAGACGACATACAAACGACTTCCAGACGACGTACAAACGACTTCCAGACGACTTCCACCAGACGACATACAGACGACTACCACCAGATGACATACAAACGACTTCCGGACGACTACCAGACGACTTCCACCAGACGACTTCCACCAGAAGACTTCCACCAGACGACATACATACGACTTCCAGACGACTTCCACCAAAAGACTTCCACCAGACGACTTCCAGACGACTACATACAGACGACTTGCACCAGACGACTTCCAGACGACTTCCAGAAGTCGTCTAGAAGATCAGTTCTCACAATGTGGAGCTGTATTACCTGTTTCTTTACGGTTTGAACATCTATAAACCCTGTGTTGCTTCATGGGTTTGTGTCCTCTCATCCTGGAAAGCTCCAACCAAGATTGTCATCTTGATTTCTTTTGTCTTTCCGGTGGACGCTTTACATTCGGTGGAGGACATTTGCTTGCCTTAACTTCTCCAGCAGGAGGATATATATTTTGTGAGTATCCTGCAAACAAAGTATCCTTTGAGTAGAACGATGACACGAGGGTAGAGATATGCAATCCAGCATGATTTCCAGCTGCTATGGCATGTGAGCAAGGTATTTTCTCCACTGCATATACACCACAATCACACTTTCCATGTTCCAAATCAACAATACAGTTTCAGATACCTCTTCTTACAAAGAATCGCCATCCATCGATTGGTTGGACGGTCAAATGATCCGCTAGCTCTGAACGAACCGCCAATAAGCTTTCAACTTTTCGGCTATGTTCAGATGTGAGACTCAAAGCATCTTCTCTTCTTTTCCAATACCACCTTCCTAGCTTCTCCCTTATAAACTCCAAAAGGAATAGTATGGAAAATCCTCTTGTTTTTTTGAGTGCAGAATTAATAGATTCAGCGATGTTGCTCGTTTTAATGTTGAACATTTCTCCTTGACAATGAACCCTTGACCATAGAGCCACGTCGGCTTCCTCCAAATATGTTGCAAGAGCCGGGTTTGCACTCCGTATCTCGTCCATGTACCGATTAAAATCGTCAAGTGTATGAGCATATGCAACACCTTTGACCAAGTACAAGAGATGTTTTCCTTTAAAGTTTTTGACAATGTTCTGTTGTAGGTGATAATAACATATTCTCGGGTTACCCAAGGAAGCACTTTGTCACAAGCCTTTATAATGCCTATGTGCCGGTCAGAGACTATCACCAAAGCAAACTGATCAGTTATACAAGTCGTCAATTTTGTGAAAAACCATTCCCAAGAATCTTCATTTTCAGCATCTACAATTCCAAAAGCCAACGGAAATATCTGAAAATTGGCATCTTGTACAGCTGCTACTAACATAACACCTCCATACTTCCCACTTAGGTGAGTCCCATCCACCACGATGACCCTTCTTTGAAATTGAAATCCAGTAATAGAAGCTCCAAAAGATAAAAATAGATACTTAAATCTACTCTCAGAATCAAGTTCTATACTAGTGATAGAACCCGGATTTGATAATTCGATTTGCTCCAAATATGAATCCAAACGCTCATACCCATCTTCTGCTGATCCTCTCACCAATTCTTGCGCATATAACAATGCTCTGTATGAGGTGGTGTAATCTAGAGTCATGCCAAACATATTTTTCATCGCATCTTTGATATGCGTCGGATTCAACCCATCAATGATTCCAACGCGATCGATGAAAAGCCTACCAACATACTTCAGAGTACAATGTTTCCGCACAGCTAGTCGGTCCAAAACCGAACATGTATGAGTGCTCAGATACTTGGTTACCCAAAACGTGTTTGTTCCATATTTCACACTAGCTCTAAGTTTCCATCCACACCCATTAACACGACAAGTTGCCACAAATAGAGTTTTTGTTGACTTGAATATTCTGAAGGAGAACTTACGCTTTACCGCTATTAATCGCAGCGCTGAAACTAGTGCATCCTTGCTAACCAAACTCTGGTTGACATAAATATTGGTGGCATTCGAGCTTCCTCCTTCACTAACATATGTCTCTTTCAGATCCTCAAAACACATATTATCTTCTTCATCCTCTTCCTCATCCTCATCCTCGCTATAATCTTCACCAAGATCTTCCGCTTTAATATCCTCCTCCCAATCATCATTTTCAGCTTCAGGCAAATTAACATCCTTCTTCCAATCATCAGTTTCAGCTTCAGGCAAGTTAACATCGTCCTCCCAATCATCATTTTCAGCTTCATGCAAGCTAACATTCTCCTCCCAATCATCATTTTCAACCACCTCATCATCTTCTTCCCATTTCTCTAAAATTTTATTAGAATCTTCAGCTTCTATAACCGTTCTCAGCTTCATTTGGCTTGAAACAGAAAGACGTACATTATGCATTTTAGTGATCTCGATCAAGTTTCAAACTTGTCTATCACTTGTAACATGAATAGGAGGAGTGTTTTGATGCATCATTGCTTCTGGTAATAAGTAGGTTAACTCCACAACTTTTGCTTCCATGTTATAATCTTCTACAACTATTTCAACAAGTTCAGCATGTGTAGAACCTTCACTCAGAAAGAATATTCTCGCTCCTTTAGCTTTATCAACCACAAAATCCCAAGAGTCGTCTTTCACTGACCATTCTCCGTATACTACAGGTATAGGACGTATCATCTGCAGAGAATCAAATTAAATCACATTAGCAAACATAGAAAAGCAATTCAAAAAAGTTAAGAGAGACGACTTGGACGACTTCCTGAAAGTCGTCTACTATAAACATAAGGTTAATAACATGTATGTTAGTAAGCTCATATATATCACCAATTAAGTTATAAATTTCATTCAGTAGCCATCATATATTGACTAATATACATGAATTAACAAGAAAATTTTATAAATCCATTAAAAATTTTGAAAAAATGAAAGTTTATTAATGATTGACCTAGACGACTGCTCTGGAAGTCGTCAACACAGACGACTTCCAGGAAGTCGTCCGTTTAGGTCATTTTTGCAATTGAATATTTACAAAGGAAGACTTAAAGTGAGGTCGTCCAGTCAGACGACTTCCAAATAAGTCGTCCTTTGTTAACAAAAAAAAATCGAAATTTATTCAAATGACTTACATGTAAGTCATCTGGAATAAAAATGTTACTTTTGCAATTGACCGAATTGTGCTAGAAAGTTGACTGGCCAGAGACGACTTACATGTAAGTCGTCAATCCGACGACTACCAGGTAAATCGTCTAATATTTTCTCAGAATGTTGACTCGGTTGAGACGAATTCCAAATGACTTCCAGGTAAGTCGACTTAGGTTACTTTTGCAATTGATAATTTAAACTTAGATATTTAATTTTAAGTAGACGACTTCCAGGAAGTCGTCCAATGGACGACTTCCGGGAAGTCGTCTGTCAAAACTAAAGGTTTGACCAGATTCTCGTCTAAAAAATCCGGACGTCACTTTTTGTTCGACATACGACTTCTAGGAAGTCGTCTACTTAAAATTAAATATCTAAGTTTAAATTATCAATTGCAAAAGTAACCTAAGTCGACTTACCTGGAAGTCGTCTGGAATTCGTCTCAACCGAGTCAACATTCTGAGAAAATGTTAAACGATTTACCTGGAAGTCGTCGATCCGACGACTTACATGTAAGTCGTCTCTGGCCAGTCAACTTTCCGACACAATTCGGTCAATTTCAAAAGTAACATGTTTATTCCAGACGACTTACATGTAAGTCGTCTGAATAAATTTCGATTTTTTTTTGTTAACATTGAAAATCTGGACGACTAATGTGGAAGTTGTCTCAAGAAAATACTAAAAAAGTCAAATGCAAAACTAACCTCCGCATTGACCAGACGACTTCATTGTAAGTCGTCTGGGTGTCAGACGACTTACATGTAAGTCTTCCGACGTACAGTTCAGAAAAGAGTTTCGATTTCATACCTTCAACGACTGAGGTAACTTGCTTAACTTCTCTAAACACACATAAATTCACCCAGAAATCGATCCCACTCTTTAATGACCAGTAATTATGAAGTTGAATGGGTACATAAATATTTGAATGTTTAGATTCAAAAGATTGAGTTTTGGGTGAATATAGAAAGAAAGTGAAGAGAGGTGTAGTTTTTTTTGCATAAGAAATGATTTACAAAGAGTGAAAATCAAATTCTAGGTCCATTAAGAACTTCAAATTGGTTGTTCATGGTGGTTGATGTATTGATGGAAATGACAATATTGTAAATAAGAGATGAAGATGAGGATGATAAAGTAAAACAATCAAATTCGAAAAAAAAAAAGTAATGGCATTTTCGTGAATAATCCAGGTTTTTAGGGTACAAAAGACACATAAAAATTCCAAAAAACATATATTAGTTTTGCATTTGACTTTTTGTTTTGGATTACTTTTGAAAAATATATTATAATGTGCAAAAATATAATAAATATTATAAATGTTAAACCTTAAAAATTATTTGTATATGTGAATTCGCAAGCGTCCACTAGTAATATTTTAAATGTGTTATATTTTAACCCATTAACTATTAACTAGATATTTTGAACCCTAAACTAAATTCAAATAGGTTTAGTCTAAACCAAAGTCTATTGCTTAATTTTATTGAAACCAATATCGTTCAAAGTAATGTATATTATAAGTAACAATAGACTGGCAAAATTCATAATTTCCTTTCCTTGGATATGTTAATGTATATATTTATTTTATTATCACAAGAGTTTTAGCTTAGGTCGTAAGTTTTTTTTTTTTTTTTGTAACACAGCTTAGGTCGTAAGTTCATATCAATTCTATGTTATTTGACCCGCTGATAAATAAATATATATATATATATATTGGGTAAAGTTTTGAAATTACCTTTGTTACCTTATATGTTTGAAGATATTATTAGAGAAATTCCCTTGGATAGTCTCTTTTAGTTTGATTGTCACAAAAATAGTTTTTAAGGAAGAAAATGACCAAAATGTTTTTTTAGAAGCTAAAAAAATTATTTATATGCATTTATACCCCTAGGGTTAATTAATTTGCACTTTAGGGTTTAGAGTTAAGGGGTGGGTTTAGGGTTAGGGTTTCAAATTTCAAAAAAAAAATTTAAAAAAATCAAAATTTCAAAAAAAAAAAGTCTATTTTGGTCATTTTATTTTTTTATGGCTATTTTTGTGACAAAAACTTAAAAAGGACTATTTAAGAGAATTACCCTATTATTATCTCAATATATTTAACATTAACATATGCGGTTATATTGGAAAGTGATATAAATGAGAATACCGAAAATAATAATTACATGAATATCGCTATTGAAAACATGATAAGCATTTACGCATAATATTTATGATAGTTAGAAAACATATACATGAAATAGCCGCTATTAAATTAGTCCGTCCAAATTCTGATAAATTTATCTACTTTAAACATATTCTTCTTATCTAATGATTCAAATTTTCTAAATTTTTATCATATTTTATTTAGATATTTTATTTTGTGCGGACACGCGGCATCATCTAGCCATAATTAAAATTTTAAATGAAAACAATACCGAAGAGTCATATAATTAAAAAAAAACTTCTTCAGTTACAAATAATGGAGTGGTTACAACTTAAAAGAAGACAGAATGGTAAGGCAGTTCCAACATCCAAGATCAACAAACTCTCACCTCGGTTTAGCTATTCATCTCAGGGTTAAAACAAAACCACTTTTGGGTGAGACAAAAACAGGAGCTTATGAGCACTAATGGATCCTAACAAGTTTCCCTTTTGGCTGCAATTTTCCATCTCTCATCATCGCACAGAACTCCTCATAGTTTATTCTTCCATCCTGCAGCAGAACCAGCTAAATGTTAAACCGAAAAAAAAAACTAACCAGGAATTATAGAGGAGGGCTGTTTACATTATGATCTGTATCGACTTCTGATATGATTTCTTTTGCATTAGCTTCATCGCCCACAACATCCTTCATCAAGTTATACTTCGTTATATACCTTACGTATAAACAAGAAAATTCACAAAATTATACGTTTAACATTTCATCTAACTACGTTTTCAAATTTTTATTTATCTAAACACAAAAGTGTTTGATTAATTCATTAACTTACCCGCTACCATCCTTATCAAAGTACTGAAATGCTTTATGCAAATTTTCATCTGTAATCAATACATGTCTCTCCATCATCACTGAGATATACTCGTAGAGGTCCATTCTTCCATTGCCATCCACATCAGCCTGCACAAAGTTTACCGTTATTATTTTGATAAAAAAAAGTAGTTAAATAAAGATGATTTCTTGATACTCACGGCTTCCATGAGTTTCCTAGCTTCAGTTAGAGAGAGATTAGAATGAGACCCAGCTATATTCAGTCCGTTTCTGAGTTCTCCGTAAGTGATTGACCCGCTTCTGTCAGTATCCATAGCCTCAAACATGTATTTATCATCTTTGATTAGCTCTTCTGCGATAACCTGTAAATAAAACATACAAATCACAATCCAAAGTCAAGCAGTGGTAGATAAGGTATGAGTTTTTTTTTAATTTGATTTGAGAACACAATGAGATGGTAACTCTTACATTAAAAGCTAGCTTCTTAAGCTGGTTCATTTCTCCGAATCTCTTCATACGCAATACGAGAACATTATCAAGAGGCTTATATATAAGGAGCTTCGCTTTTGATCCAAGGATGTTCTACAAATCACAAAAGGATTGCTAGTTAGATTCAAACATAAATAAACCCATACTATAATTTCAGACAGAAGTAGATAAAGACTTTAAGAGCTCGATTGTTTTTAGTTTTTGAAATGGTTTGCTTTTGTTTTTGAAAAACCATTTTTTCAATAAAAAAAACCAAAATCTAAGTTTTTGTGGGTTTTTTTCAGTCCAACGTCAGTTTTTCATTTTTTTTTTAGATTTAATCTTTTGATATATTTATGCATTAATACATGAAAAGAAATAAAAACAATAAATACTTTAAACAAATCAGCTATAGTAAAAGCCTTGGTTTATTTAATATAATAATAAAAAATAATTTATATTACACATTTTTAAAACTTGTCAATAAAATAAAATTAGTTATTTAAATTTATTTCTATATAAAGTTTATATGCCTTATTGATAATCGTTTTTCTTAAAAACCAAAATCTAAATTTATTAGGTTTTTCCCTAGGACCAAAAAATTAGTTGTTAACTTTATATACAATAGTTGAATAAAATATAAAAATATACTAACATAAAAAATTATGTCTACACAAAGAATTATTATTTTATTTAAAAATAGATTTATGGCATAAATATATTAATTATCAAATTTATGTATCTATGTAGCAATTACGATAGTTTTGTTTTGTATTTATATTGCATAAAAGATAATTTTTAAAAGATATTAGATATGTTTTGATGACAGTATTTTTTTATTATTCTAAAATAAACAATTATTAATATTCTTATTTTATTAACTTTAAAAGGAAAAACCAAAAGTTAAAACCAAAATCTAAAACAACCAATCATATTTTTCAAAAAACTAAAATCTACTGCAAAATCAAAAACTAAAATATAAAAACTAAAATCTAAAACCCAAAAACTAGAAACCAAAATCCAAAAACCAGTAAAACAATCATCACCTAAAATTTACATATTGTCATACTACAACACATCATTAGGATCACAAACAAAAGGGCTTACCAAGAAAATTTGAAGCAGAGATTCGGCTCTTAGGGTCTTTGGTTAACTTCTTCTTCACGAGATCCTTGGCACTCTCAGATACAAAAGGCCATGGTTGGCTCTCTAAATCAAGTCTTCCTTTCCTAATCTCAGACTCTACAATAACACAGATGGGCTTTTAGATAGAATTACAGATCCTAAACTCCCATAGAAAATGTACAAATCAAGGCATGTAGTAGTGCTTAAGCTTTTACCAGTCTCAAATGGTTGTTTGCCGCAGAGGAGGAGGTATAATATAACACCTGCACTCCAAATGTCAATCTCTTTCCCGTAGATTTTCCCTTGTAAGACTTCAGGAGCTACATAATACTTACCCTCAAATTTACCCTTCAGTTCTGTTCCTGCAGTTGTGAGACATACAAAAGAAACATAGTTTGTATCAAAAACAGAGTTAGAACAGAGTCTTAAGTATCAGAAACAGAGTCATAACAGAGTTATAACAGAATCAGAACAGAAAACTCTAAATACAGCCTGGCTCACCTTGTTTAATATAAACAGAAGATCCGAAACCGATAGCTTTGAGCTCAGTGCTCTCATCCTCACTCGAGAACAAGAAGTTCTCAGGCTTGACATCACGATGAATCACACTCATCGAGTGACAAGTCTGCAAAGCATTCACAATAGACTTCAAGATTCCAGCAGAATCTTTCTCCGAGTAATAGCTAGAGGCTTCGATCCTACTAGATAGCTCTCCACCTTAACACAGTTCCATCACCATGTGTATACACTCGCTATCTTCGTACACACTCTTGACATTTACTATGTTGGGCTGGCCTGAGACGTGAAACATGATCTGAATCTCCTTCTTCACAGCTTCTTTCTCGTCCTCGCTTCTTAGCTTACTCTTTGGAATGGATTTGCAAGCGTAGCTTCTGCCTGTGGAAATCTCCTCGCACATGTACGTTGTTCCCAAGTTACCTTTGCCTAGTTCCTTACTGAAGCTATAAAGCTTTTTGATGTCTTCAAATGGCTTCCCTAGTATGTTCTCTAGCTCTCCATCCGACAGAGGTTGGTTATTACTCCAGGAGCAACCCATTGGTCTGACTGAGAATTTTTAGAGAACTTTGTTAGTGTTTTAAGAAGATGAACCTTAGATCGTCAAAATGTAAGATTCAGGAGCTGGGACTTCAAGAGTTGATGGAAACATACATATAGTAGTTTGGTCTTCTTTCCTTGCCAAAACTTGGTCTTTAATTATTCAAAGTAGTATTGATCTTTTTTTTATAATATTTGTTTTTTTGTCAGCATTGTTAATTTAGATATCTAAGAAAACTGGACTTACTCCTCGAAGACTTTGATTTTGGTCACAGGCGCGTATGAAATTTATGATATCTACGTACACAAATGATTTTGTTTTTTGGAAATAAAGGTTAAAGGATGAATTTAGGGATACTTTGAAATATACCCTCCTATTTTTTCTTTTTGAATAGAGTCATTTTCTGTATATATAAAAAAAAATTATTTATCCTAATTTGATATGAAACTAAAAAAATTATAGGGATAGACAATAATATTTTAGTATTAATCAGACACAAAAAAAAAAAAAATTAAAGTCAAACACAAAATTAACCCATGATTTTCTTTTAGAATTATCATTTACCTTATTCACACTGAATTATTCATTAAAATGTCATTATTATTATTATTATTATTATTTTCAAAATTGTTATTTTACTCAATCATCCTTATCTTCCTCTTTTATTTACAATAATGTTATTGTCATCAATACATCAACCACAATGAACAAACAAATTCAAACTCTAAATGCACCTAAAATCAACATCTATATCTTCATAATCTTATTTCTTATACACATAAATCATTTTCCCTTTACTTCCTCTTTTATTTTATCATAAAATCCTAACTTTTTATTTCAAAATTTATAAGCTTACTAGAGTTACTCAAGTTCATGATTCTTAATAATAGGTCAAGAGTGCTGAAAGAAAAGTACTATCATGCTATCCAGTCCATAAGTTTTTTTGGATGCATCATAAACAAAGCTTGACGAACTTCCTCCTCCATCACAATCCTTATTAACCTCTAATTCATCTGATGAAGATGCATGCTGTAGTCTCATCGAAGAAACCTCCAAATTCTGAGGGAGAAGTGGTACAAAATCAATCATCAAAGTAATCCACTGCTACTTTTTCTACTCCTTTGTCTTTCGTTATCCAGTGTCTATCTTCATCGTGTAAATTCACAATCCTATTTCGAGCACGTCGTTGTTTTGTTAAAGCATGATAAAACTTGGTAGTAAGATCCCATGATGTGTGCCAGACTCTTTTACTGCCAGTAATCCTCCTCATCTTTTGTACACTTCCTAGAAACTTCCACTATTTTTTCATGAGTTCTACTGTTATCCGATTAAGCTTGTTGCGGCTCACTAATTTTCTCCTTTCTCCATCTAACGTGACAATTACTAGGTTTCGAAACAAAATCCCATGTTCATTCATCTCCGGAGTCCACCCAACCTCTACCAATAAATTCCAATAAAACATCATGTCTAATCCATTTTTTATCAAACCTAAATTGGCTAACTAATGATTTTGTGCATATAATGATATTTAGACCTATTAAAAACAACATAAAGGAAACAAACATAAAATATAGAAAATACAGAAAATATTTATGAAAAGTATAAGAATTTATAATGCCAACCTAGATATTCTAGACCAATAATAGGTCAATGTATGTTTCCAACTTTTAGCCGTCAAATCTATAATATTATTTTTGAAATGATTTTGTCGTATTCGTACTCTCAAATTAAAGTTAAAATGGCTAAAGTCAATAATATATTTAATAAATATATATATAAATAATTTATTCTATAATTAAAATAATTTTTATATCAATAATATTAAATTTCTATGTTATATTAGATAATTGATTATAAATTAATATAATAAAATTATCAAAAACAAAAACATGTTTTCTAAAAATAAGATAATTCTTATATATATTGTATTGTTATCTAAAAATAATATTTTCTATTATAAAGTTTAAGAAAATTAATATATAAAATAATTTATAATTAAATATTAATCAAATAAACTCATTTGTATAAATGTATTTTCTATAATAATTTCTAATTTGTGAGTGTTTTTAAATTTTAACACAGTAATATATATATATATATATATATATATATATATATATTGATGAAAAAATTGTCATATATAAATAATTTAATATTTAATATATACTTTTGAATAAAGAATAAGTTATTATGCTGATTTTTAATTAATAAGACATGAATTAGTAAGTATTTGTAAGAAAATTATATATGCATGTACAGGGCAAAACAATTAGTCTAATATAGGATTTAGGACATGCTTCAAATGCAGTGCCCCCTTTTGTGTCAACTGCAAAGTTCCATGGCATCATAAGCTCTCGTGTAGCGATTACAAGAAGTCATGCACTGCTCGATATGATGATTATGCAAGCCTCAAGTCTCTCGCAAGTGGTTATAGATGGCGTCAATGTGGCAAATGCCAACAGATGATTGAACGATATGTCAGATGCGGCCGCATAAAATGCAGGTACTATCTCTTTGAAGCAAACCATCCTATCTCGTTTTGATTATATTTATGCATACATATAAGTTATTTTTTCATACTTCTTTTAGGTGTGGACATGTTTTCTGTTACGACTGTGGAGCCGACTGGTATAGCTTGGCCCATAAAGGTTGCACAAGCCAATTGTTTCATTAACTTACCGATGTTGTCTTTATCAAAGTGTAGTAATGCTTTGTTCAAATGTCCATCTCGTTCTAAAGATATGTGACCATGCATTGTCGCTGAGATAAACTTGATCCACATCAGCCTGAAAATTTATGCATTATATATATTATTGTGTTCTGGATTCTCTCTTTATGATATAACTCACTGAATTGCTTAACTTCAGCTTCAGAGAGTTTAGAGCCAAGCCTGCTCAGACCAGGTTTTAAACTTCTTCATAAGTTATTTACCCGCTTTTGTCAGAATCTATACTCTTAAACATGGTTTCAAGGCAGTCCTAAACTTGGGAATTTAAATCTTTACCCACGGGTTCCACCCCGTTTAACCCGCCACGGGTACGGATCGGCCCATTCAAAAAATTTAACATGTAGATGCGGGTACAAGTTGAGTCGGTTTTAAACGGGGCAGGTACAAATCGAGAGAATTTGAATCGCGGGTACCCGTCAATCCGAAAATAAAAAAAAAGAACAAATTGTAAAAAGATTATTTCGTAAAAATATATATAAAAATATTTTTGTAAAAATATATAAATCTAGTTATAATAAATATATTATTTATATTACTTTTTACAAAAATAGTTAATATATAACTAAAATAATTATTTTATTAAAATTTATATTTTTTGTAAGTTCTTCGGGTTACCCGCAAATCTGAATAGAACGGATGCGATATACAATTTTTTCTTTGCGGATCATGCAAGTTAAAATTTTGACTTAGAAAGGTTAATCGACTTGCAGGTTAGCAGACCCGCGAACTAAGCTTTTGGCAGACCCCTCTTTGATAATGAAAAGGAGTCACTTTTTTCAATTAATCTTACAATACTAAAAGGGGAAATGCTCAAAAGAGAGCCTATCTACGTCATCTAATAAAATCAACCAATCAGGAGCATTTTTTTTACACATCAGACAGCTTCACCGTGTGGGCCTCATCCCAAGTCAATCCGTTTATATTTTAGAGTGGACTTCTACGTTTGGGCTTGAATTAATTTGTTATTTACCCAAATAGACCCCAATCAGAAAATCAACCCGACGAAGGATGAAACGATGATCTTCCCCTCTACCACTTCGTCTTCTCCGATTGAAGACCATAAAAACTGAGTTCTAATCGAGCCACTTCTAAACAATCAATACTCTACTTTAATGAGTTCGTTTCACCTCCCTTTTTTTCTCCTTCTTTATATACTGATCTTCTTTCCTTTGTACAAACCAAAACCCTAGAACGGGTCTAAGCTCAAGCCATGGCGATGAAACTAAATGGGAAGTCCCCTGTGTGCCTTTATTTTTTCATGGGTTTGCTGATAAATCCCGAAACAGTTGCCAATAAATTTCATCTAGAGACAATGGTGTTACCATTTATCTTTTTTTTGGACAAATTTACCATTCATCTTTTATTCACTAATCAATTCTTGAGCTTGAGACTAGAGATTTGTTTCTTTCTTTAATACAGGAACAAGGTGAAACGAAAGCCTGCAAAGAAAGTCCATGAGACATCTGAAGATGATACTCAATCTTCTAAAGTATTTGTCAAATTAATTACCGGCGCTAAATGACATGGGACGGGCGAGTCTAAATAATTTAGCAACGCATGTCCCTGAGCTTCGGCTGTTTCTATCCGTCGAATACATGGCCGGAGGATGCAATTCTCGCTGCCTTTCCGGGGGCACATGGCAACCATTGCAACTTTTTTTTTTTACTTTATTTCCTGTAGGTTTTTAATAATTATCTGCTGAGTTTTGGGATTTTTAATCTTTTAGTTCTCTCTCCTGGTTTATTACTGATGTCTGGAAAAATCTCAGATGAAGAAGTAGATATTGTTTGGGGATAAGAAAGTGATGTTTGAACAAGAAGATAGAAAGATTAAATATTTCTGAAGATTTTCAAGACCATATCTATTACTATAAAGTAACGATTTCTTCATTCCTGTGTATACACGTAGGATTACACGTCAGAAATGCGTGCGTCCAGAGGCTGACACGTGTACGGTTTAATGAAACGCTGAGTATCGATCTTTGTCTTTCAGCCGGGTTACGTTGGGCTTTCCATAGCGTTTCTGTTAACGGTCCAGCGAATACACGAGCAAGAGAAGCATTCATTCTCTATACTGCGGCCCTTCTAGCAGGCGAGTTCAGAGAAAACCCTAATACGTTTGTGAGTGAATCTTCGTGTTCTCCATTCCTCTTCAACGGCGAATGACGATTCGTTCTCTGTAACGGTTAGCGTCGTCTTCATTCGTCTTTTATCCTCTTAATACGCAAACCCACTACGAGACCATCGGTTGCGATGTCGTCGGCGAGATCATGTATAAAAATTGGTACGATCTCACTACTGCGATTCACGATCTCATCATTTCCTTTCTACTCATCTCACCCGATTTCCTATATCTGTTATCATCTACCTTCATGGCTAACTCAAAGGTTTTCTTTTCCGATTTGAAATCCGGACGGTCCTCATCCGCTGTCGAGGCCCGGTTGCTCTGATTCTGGGAGGCTAGGAACGTAAAGCGTGGTGGAGAGCTTATGTGGATGGATCTGCTCATGGTGGACGCTAATGTGAGAGGATTATCCTCACGATCCTAATACTTTTTTTAGAATAATAAATCATTATTAGTTCGATGCAGTTTTCCAATAACCATTTCTTGATTATTAGTGATTTGATTCAGAAATGAGACCGCTTTAGTATTGATCATGTTGTTCAGTAACGATTTTGGTTTTCTGATTGGTTGAGTCAATGCTGATAATATTTTGTGATTCTGATCTGTTTAGAACTGATACATTCGTAATTTTTGCAGGCGACCATGATGCAAGCTTCAATCGTTGCTAGAATGTTGCCACAGTACCGAGAGAGACTCACCGCCGGGACGATGATTTCCATTTCCGGATTTGATGTTTCTAGATGTGCGCAAAACTTCCGGCTCACTGATTTGTCTATGTTGATCAGATTCAATGAATCTACTTCTTTTGAAGAGATAGCTGACCCTGTCTCTCCCTTGCCCGAAGAGGCGTTCCGGTTCCGTTACCAGGCGGAGCTTATTGGATTAGCCAATACAAACACTCAGTTACCAGGTATAATGATTCAATTGACATGTACCTTCTAACGTATGACTTTTATGTATGAAGATCATGATCGGATTATATTTGTAATAAAGTGATATTGATCTCCAACTTTATGTAGACATCATAGGTGAGATACTCAGTGTGAAAAACACCGTCAGTGATCCTCTGGAGGAAAAGAACCGTGTCATGGTGACAATGAAGCTGGATAGGTAATTGTTTTAATGTATTTTTATTGTAGTTTGCCCATTTATGAGTTTCAAACGTAATGTATCGATGCTCTTTTTAACAAGTGTTATTTTCATATGTGCAGTGGTGAGACTGTTACCTTGAGTTTATTTGACTCTCAGGCTATTGCTTTCCATACGCAGCTCGAGTCTATGCAGATTGATCCGAAGGTCATTGTTGCCAGTAACATCAACCCAAAAATGGTTGGAGGTATTGAAGTCTTCCTTATTCTGATGCATCATGTACTCTCATAGCTCCATCATGTATTTTCATCCTTAATATTTATTGCTCTTTGCAGGTCGTTTGTTCCTCAATACAACGTCAGGTACTCATGTGTATTTCGATAAGAAGACCAGAGCAGGGGAGTCTCGATTCTACGAGTATGTTTGTTGATTATTATACGTGTGTGTATATATTCACATGCTTGCCTGTTTGATCATTGCATTTTGTGTAGGTTGGTCGCCAGAGACACTGGTCTCCCGTCAGCCGTTCCACTGTTAAGGTCTTATGAGAAGGTGGAGAAGATGTCCATTGCTGAGCTCAACAGTTTCATCGTTGAGTCTACATCTCAGGTAATAAAGTTGCAATTTCTTATTGCATTTGGAGCAAGCTACATAACACCAGACTTTTTCCGCATCAACACGAACGACCCTCCCAGTGCAGAGGAAATCAATTTCCTGCATCACGTAAATATGAACCCCATGCAGAGTGAATTTCGATAATATTAAAATTCATAAACACAAAACACAGAAAAAAAACAAATAAAACCCTTCAGTAAGTATCGCTTTTGCTAGATAATCCTCACAAATATATATGATAATAAATTGTATTTGCCATTGTTTTAACCTTATAGTTATCGTGTGGAGATGGCAATATCTGATGATACTGCAGAAGGAACATTTGTTTGGTTTGACGGGGTAATGACGAAGCTGCATGATCTCAGAGAAAGTGAAGCTGTGCAAACGCTGGTATGATACCTAGCTGATTATATGTGTGTTTTCAACCACGTAACCCGAACTGGATCCTCATTATAATTTCTGTCAAACAGGCTGAAGATGGTGATAACCCTGAGGACTCTGTGATACCACCGTTTGTCGCAGGTATGGAAGGTAGGACGTATACTTTCCAGGTGAGAGTCAATGCTTATAATTTCACTGAGCACCATAAGAAATTCACTATAACCCGTGTTGCTGAGGATCATGGTCGTCTTCCAGCAGAAGACTTGCGTAATAATGTAAGTATGTTGTATATCTTTGGTGTCGTATCGTACGGTTGCTGCTTGCAAGTAAACTTTTATATAACACAATTACATGATAGGGAGGTACTAATAACGATGATGATGATGACGACGACAAGTTGGTAGTGCCACCCCCTGATGCGATTGGTAGTGCATCATCAGCTGGAGATACGGGACCTTCTGGTAAGGCGCACAAGATTACGGACGGCGGACTGTCTAAAGTTATGAAGAAGTCGCGTGTTGATTGAGATTCTTTTATTATCTCAATATCATTTTAATAATGTTAATTTCAGTTTATTCGGATGTTTATGTTGCGACTATTTCCCATTATATGGGAGTTTTAATTTTATAGTAATTTGCTTCTGGTTTAGTTATATATTTTTTTTTGGAAAAAAAATTCTTACTTACTTACGTAGTTATAAACATAAGCAGGTCATATTTATTGAAATCAGTAACAATCTTTCATCTAACGCATAGCATGCGTTTGCAAGATGATGTGTCACTAATATTGTTTACAAATAGATTTTTAAGGATCTCCTTCCAGCGTAGACCTGAACAAGTGCAAACAATTCTTACCCTTCATATTCAAAAATTATTTAACAACAGCTTTTAATTCTCAAACACCCATGATGATGTGTGTCTGCAGATGAGTCAGGTGGGCTGTCTCCAAGCGTCAACTTGATATCAACAAATGCACTAGATCTCTGGGTTCACTGCTGTACGGATCATTCATCGCATTCATGCAGTCTCTGCACTGCTTTCTCATACTGATTTTTTTTTAAAGAAAAGTAAAAGTACTCACCATGATATACTATGTTATAAGCTTATGAGATAACGTTTATATTTATTTAGGACCACAAAAAAAAGAAGAACAAAACCAATAATAATAGAGGTTCTTATTGGTTAATTTCTTTGCAACCCATTAATAATTAACAGGCCCACTATAAAACCCGCTAAGTCAGAAACGTATGTACAAAACCAATAAACGTGAATATCAAAAGACCTTTTCCACAAAAGTAACGTAATACAATTTATCACCACAGCCCACTACGGCTGCATTACTCATCACAATTAACAACAATAACAGCCATTTTTTTGCAGTAATGGCAGTGGAAGCCGGAACAACCAGAGCCATAATGTTATTCTATATAACTCTCAAAAGCTAAGCATAACAAATCCATCTCTCACACTAAACAGCATAATGGCTAATCACAACAACCTCTCTCTCTTAGAATCTCTCCCGCAAGATCTTCTTGGAGAAATACTATCACGAGTAGCCTCTTCCTCTCGAGAGGATATCCGCCAATGCGTTACGGTCTCAAGAACAATTTCTGCAGCTACACAAGATTATTGTGTATTCAACAAACTCAGCTTACGACCACAAGCCATGAGTCCCCTGTTAACGTTTGGACGTTACCACCAGCTTATGAACAGATGTCTCCAAAGTGACAATCCGGCTGCTCACTACATTGAAGGGCTCAAGCAGTACTTCATCCATGAGAACACGATCCTTGGGCTTTTTCACCTAAAAAAATCTGCAGAAAATTCCTACGACAATGGTACGTATATCTATGGAATCCTTATGTTGTGCACAGGAAACACAGAGGAGGGGAAACTGTTTTTAGGTATGCTTGATTGGGAGACAAGCAAGAGGCGAGCTGATCGTTGCTGGAGGGAAAACAAGAAATCACTGAGAAATTTTATCATCATATTAAAGCACGAGTATACCCCCAGTTTGATGAACAACCTCCCACCAACAAGCTGTCACATTAACGACCTAGACACCCGCAGAGTCAAGAACTTCATCTAATGCACACCAAAAAGAATGGAGAAGAAATGAAGCAGAGTGAAGTTTGAAAGGCCAATTGAAGAACCCTAATTATGTCTGACATATAAGACTTTGTGCTTAGTTTATATTACACTTTTTATTTCCTATTAAAACTTATTTGTGCTTTTCTAATTATGTTGGATTCCTTATATAAATACCACTATCTCAGTTTACCTTACTAAAACAATCCCAAAACTTTCGTGCACCAAAAACATATTAAATCATAATATAAAGGAGTAAATATATAGCCATTGGAATGATGTCTTCTTCTAAGTTTTATAAAAATTGTTGGATCAGCCCTGAATACACAGCCTCAGAACATATTTAAGTCAGCTCAGTAATTATGTGTAACTATTTATAAATATTAATACGTGGTCAGGATTTGTTGAAGTTTTAAAATCATCGATAAGGGTTTCAAAACAAATAAAACCCCCTGAAATAGTTATTATATATAATAATTATAAATTATTTTAAAATGAATTCCTTTGATTCGTTGACAGTTGATTTAAAAAAATTATTATACCAGAACTAAATTAAGGATTACAAAATGATTACGAAGTGTCGCAAATATTGTAAAGTTAGGTGGACTAAACGTTTATCTGTGTAATCATACTTATATTTTTGCCTTTGTCTGGGACTCCGTTAGGCTTAACGTATGCCACCATATGAATCAACTACACTACAAAAACGTATCACTAAACATCTACAAATATCACATTCACCTAATGAACGCACATAATCATGACATGACGTGTGCTTTAAATTCAACGATATGAAAACTAATGTCACACATAATTGATCATTTAATATAATCAAATTTTAAAAATATGCGTTCCTATCATATTAAATTGATTATCTTAAGTTGCGCCCGTTATGGAAATAAAATCTCCTTAATTCATACAAATTGATTACAAAATATCATCAAAAAAAATATGCGCATTAACGTACGCAATAATGGATATACCATCAAATTTACAGTATTCAAATCCATATCTCCCCACATAATCAGCAAATCAAACATTTAACAGCAACAATAATATAAAAGACACGTCCAAGCACTCTCATAAACAACAACAAATTTCAAAGTACCACAATGGCATCAAACCGACGTCTCTCAAGACTAGAGACCCTCCCCGATGAAATACTAACCGATATAATCTCACGTGTGGCAAAGATCTCAAGAACCGATGTCCGCAACATTATGGCAGCAAGTCCTGAACTTGCTCGAGCTGCCGCCCATCCTCGCGTCTATAAAAACCTCAATCTCCACTCACTGACCATTCATCCCCTAGCAACGCGATGCCTTGGAAACGGTAATTCTGAAGCTCATTACATACGGGGGATAGTTGAATATTTACATAGGAGCCACATAGCTGTGGGACTCCTACATCTCCGCACTGCAGCAGAAGGTTTCTATGACAACGCTATATACCTTTATGGTGTAATAATGCTATCTAGAGGAGAGCCGGTCATCGGTCAACAACTGTTGGATACCATTGGATGGAGAGAAGACAAAAGACGTGCAGATACTTGCTGGAGGAAAATCAAAAGATCCATCTATGGAATAGAAGTCATAATACTTCAGTGTTACATTACAAACTACGTGAACACCAGAGCAACAATAACATGTCACCGTGACAATATGGAGGAATGGTTTGATGCATGTTACTACAAGCAGATGACCAAGTTTGTTTTTATTATTTAAGAAAACTACGTTATTTTCTATTCTTTGTTGAAAGTTATGCTACTTCGTCTTTTTATGTTATTATTCTCCGTGACTATCAACATATTTTAGCACTGCAATTCTTTTCTGAACAACGACATATGGTTCACGTAATAGTATAATATGATAAGTGGTTGATAATACTATAAATTATTACGTAGGAATATATTGTGCTCAAAAATTTAAAATAATAAAACTATTGAACCTATATTCAACGTGTATATATTTATAAATACATTAGTTTAAAGTTTGTCTTAAAAACATCCATCAATGGTAGCTAATAATCAAACATCTATGGTCAAAATTTATAGGTATTTTGGTATCCGTTTCTAATTTATAATTAGTATTATAATATGATGAAATACCTAAAATAATATAATTTCTTTATGTATCTCTACTAAGTGTATATATAATCTAAATATATTTTCCACCATGAATCAATTCGAATTTGTTATTCACAAATCAATTAATGGTAACTGATAAACAATCAACTATGGTAAATAAATGACCTCTCATAATTCCACATTTGAATTTTGTAACTGCAAGTCAATATACACAATTAAATATAAACTATTTAAATTTGATAATATATATATATATATATATATATATATATATATTAAAGAGTATATTAAAACCCACTTCCTATTTTGTTCAAAATTTTGCAGAATGTTTTCGATAATTTTAAAATTACCAAATCCGATGTGACAAATTAGCACGAAATCAAAAAAAAAAAATTTGTATAGAATCCAAACTACTTGAAATAATACATATATAGAGAACTGGAACTGCATCCGAACAAACCGTATTATGTTGGATACGAATTAATCCGAATCAAATTTATATAATTACTTATATTGAGTTACTTCAGATTATATATATATTTAAAATATACAAATTATATAAGATAATTCCAAATTTATCAATAGCCAACATTAAATGTCTAAAATGTTAAACGATACTCAACCCAAAAAAAAAAATGAAAAGAGTAATACATACCAATTTACCGTTTAATAATTCTAACTAAAGTAATTTGTGTTAGTTATTGATATTTTAGCATACATTACAATATTATAATTATTTGTATAACATAATGAATAATTTAAAATACTATAGATTCTTCATGTATATCTAATAAGTGTATATATCATAAGTGTATTAAAATATATCACTATTAAAACACATCTCGAAATTATATATAATTAATAAATATGTCATATTTATATAGGAAAAATGTTAATTCGAAACTGGTCTTCTCCCACAGCCATATATGGTAACTTTTCAACAGCCATTTATGGATAGTTAAGTGCCTCTCATAATCATTTTTATATTTGTAACTGCAAGTCAAAATACATAATTACTCAATTCAGAAATACATAACTACAAAATTCAGAGTTATTCCAGCAAAACTTTAGATCTTGCTTATCTCTTAAAGAATTACTCACGATCCATGGTTAATAAAACACCTAGAAAAGTTTCAGACTCTGGTCCAATTGATCAGAGGAGCGATAGTGGAAGAAGTATAGATGCTCTTGATAATGCAGGAATCGACCATGTGATTATCAACAGGGATGTCTCAAACGTTGGTAAGCACAACTTCCCTTTCATTGTAACACAACAGTTCGGCTATGAGATTATCATGTATTATAGCGTTTCCAACATATATTATACAGGGGGAAATCAAACAGAAGTTGGATCGCGATTATCGCGACGATCTAGAATGCTGATCCGGTCAACAGCATCAAACAAACCATCCATCACAGGTTAGTTGACATTGTACTGTGATCGGCAGTAACTAAACTTATCAGCATTACCTATACAAACTAAATATGTCGATTCCGTAGCTAACAAGCAACCCATGAAGAAACGGAGGGTGGGCAGGCCAATCATTCCCTCAGGTACAACTATTAGTGGAACACAGAATGATCATTCTTCTACATATCTCATATGCTATTAAAAATAAATCAAAAATCTGTCCGTAAAATTAGGAAATTAAGATTTATATACTTATTATTGTCTGTAATATAGCGTGAGAATTTTAATATCCCTACGCAAGCTTAATATCATGTAGTTATGAAATCTAATTCATAACTATATTATTGCTAGTAACAATATTGTTGAATAATACACATATATTTACTAACCTATCATAATCCATTAAATTATGCATACGCATATATATGGTGATTATAATTCCATGTCCCAATAGTTTTATGCCACTATTATCGAGAAACTAACAACACGCAGAATAAACATTATTTTTATTGCTCACATAATTACTAAATATTATAGATGTTATTATACTAACTTTGGTCACAATTGGAAGTAAAACAATATTAATCCCATATATTTTGGGTTTATAAGTATTTTGGAATCATTTTTTTTTTCAAGTTATTGAAATGATAACAATTTCCTACGTAAATTTTTTGTTTCATTTTCATTACATACACACAATATATATATATTATTATTATTTGGTTTCGCTTTTATTACATACATACATGGACTGGTGTTAAACTACATGATATAATAAATATATTAAGACTTGTGGCTGTGAATTTGGTATTTAATTTTTTATACAAATATGAACTGATATAATAACTTACGAAATTACATGATGAATCCTTCTTTCTGTGACATGAATAAATTATATAATTTTACGAAATCAGTATGTATATAAACATTATTAAACAATTAATAATTCTTTTTATAAATATCCAGAAGAAACACTATTCAAACATTATTCTATTAATAATAAATTAAAAATATCCAGATTTGTTTTTTAAATTTTCCCAAATGATTATTTTTATAAATATCTATTATATTAACATTACTCACAACTGGCACTAAAACAATAGTAATCCCATATATTTTTGAATTATTTTTCCAGACTATAGATTTCCAGAGTTTAATAAACTCTTTCAGATATTTGTGAATTATCGTAAAAACTGATTTCCTCTATATATATATTCAAAACTCAGACCGTGAATTTTGTATAATAATAATTTATATACTTATGAATGGCTATAATAAATATGAGAACCTATTAATTCCTAAGTGAGATAAATATCATGTAAGTATGTAACTAATTTCGAATCTATATAATTTATAATCGTGATATTGTCGAATAAACAAGGTATATTCATTAATATATCAAAACTCATGAATTTATGAATGAACACAGATAATGCTTATAAAATTGAACGTCCCATTTGTTTTATGTTATGAATATCAAAATAATAAAAACATGGATAGTAAACATCATTTACCTTTTCCCAAATTATTAAATACTTTAAATATTATAATATTAACACTATTCAAAAATGGCAGCAAGAATATATTAATCCCATATATTTTAATTTAAACTATAAATAATTATGAATTATATTTCTTTAAAGTTAATGTAATATGACAGATCTCCTAAATGTAATTTAGATTTTGTTTCCTTACATACAGATAAAATATATTGAAAATTTTGTTCCATTTTCATTACATATAGATATATGAATTAATAAACATGTTCATATTTCTGTTAACTATCGTACAACCTGTTTCCATTTCTATTTTCTATATATATATATATATATATATATATATATATATATATATATATATATATATATATGTGTGTATGTATACACTCACATGTTTTTTCAACACATACATCACCTCAGTCAGCAGCATCAGTTTCAGGAAGCACTCATATACGCGAGTCTCCCTACGCGGCAGCAGCTCGGATTGCCAGACAACATCGAATATCAATTTGTAGACAGAAAAAAAATGCCCGGTTAACTGGGTCTGTGTCGACATCCGGTAGTTATTCAAACATTACTTCATTATATCCATTTACGATCAAGTATATATTTCTGAGTTACCTACGCTGACATTCTCAGCAGCTTCTACTTCTAACAGCTCAAGAGCTACACGTATGTTAATTAAACTCTTCAAAATTTTCAGTCTATGTTAGCAACACATGAATTAAACCTGAATTTGATTTTTCATACACAGGCAAAAAGGAGCTCAAAGCATATGCCAAATGGGAGTTAGTCTTATGTCGATCATGTAAAGCATTACTATGGAACGCTGAAGAAATTGGAGGTCAGACTAATCGAGTGAACAAAGAGTTTACTCTATGCTGTCAGAGAGGTCGTGTAAGACTTCCAAACGTCCGGGAACCACCGTCACCACTGCTAGAGCTTCTAGAGTCACCCAGATTCAGACCACACACCAGAGTTGCAAACAGTATGCTTGCTTTCACATCCATGGGTGCTCAAGTTGATCATAGCGTTACTGGAACCACAGGACCATTTACCTTCCGCGTTCATGGACAGATTATTCATAGAATTGGATCACTGCTACCTGAAGATGGAAACGACCCAGAGTATTTGCAGCTATATATTTTTGACACCGATAATGAGGTTGAAAACAGAAAGCGAGCGTTTACAAAAGGAACTTCTCACTCGCACTTGAGGATAGTACAATCGTCCAGTTGATTGAGATGCTTGATGTCAACAACCACCTGTCTAAGACTTTTAGACACGCGTGCGATCGTTTCCAATCTACTGGAACAATCGAGTACAGTATCACATTAGTCAGTCAACCAAATAAAGGTCGTCAATATGATCTGCCTACTGCAAGTGAAATCGGAGGATTGGTCGTTGGAGATTTATCTGCAACATCAGTGGAGAGGGACTTGTGGTTGAGCTCAAATCATCGGCACTGCAGAGAATAGGTGATCTCCACCCATTACTGATGAGTCTTCAGTATCCATTGTTGTGAAAAGGGAATTCATGACGATGCGAGAGTTTTATGCTTACCAACTACAGACTAGGCCTTCAGAAGGAATGACAATTATTAAGGGGGGAAGACTGCTGCATCAGTATATTGTTGACGCATACGTAGCTACTGAGACTGAGAGACTGCGTTTTATTAGTATGAACCAGAAGAAGTTGCGGGTAGAGCTATATAACAATGTGTGTGACGCAGTTGAAACCGGCGATGCAGACCCAATCCAGATTGGCAAAAAGGTCATTCTGCCATCGTCCTTCACTGCTGGACCTAGGTACATGGCTGAAAAATATCAGGACGCAATGGCTATATGCCGTTGGTATGGGAATCCTCATCTCTTTATCACTGTCACTGCTAACCCAAATTGGGTGGAACTCAATGATCATCTTAGTCAATATGGAGGCGATTCCCCTAATAGTCGACCTGACCTTGAGTGTCGAATCTTCAAATTAAAACTTGATGAAATGATGGCAGATCTTAAAAAAGGGGTATTTTTCCCGAACCAGACGCAGGTACACAAAAATTATTACCCTTGCAAACTATTTTATGAGAGTTATAAACTATCTATGAATAATCAACAATCATCTTTACGACATGATTTCATACATGTCAACTGATGCAGCAAAATTAATAGCCTAAAATAATTATATAATTACATATTTTAATTAAAGTAGAACAAGGATGTCAATATATATAAATATATGGGGATCACATAGATATTACTCAAAAAAAAAAAATACTACAGGCAGTTTACAGTTAAGTATACATGAAAATAAAATTATTCACTCATTTTTTAAAAAATAAATAAAAAGTCAATTCTAACATCTATTTATATATATTATCTAAAATAACACGTTCTACAACCAATTACTACTAAATCTCAGTTTAACATCAAATGTATAACAATTAAAATTATAGTATTATTAACACTAGATGTTTCGTATATTAATATTAATTTTGTTAACCTCTGATTAATGACACATTTTTATGGTTACTGAACATTACTTTTTTGATGGGCATAGTTTTCTTATGAGTTATGATAATTACAATTTCACATTAATAGAACATTCTCATAATTCCTAGCATTTGTCTGTTTGGTCTATATTATTGTAGATCTTAATATTTCACATGAATTAAATAATTACAACCCTTTCCTGTAACAATTTCTAATTCCAAAAAATACAATTCCACATCAATTATACATTCTCATAATTATAAACACTATCTGTTGGGATATATTATTGTGAAACATATTTACTGAGTTTTTCAAAAATAACATACACTTAAATCACCCTATTTTAAAGTAAAGCAAAATTTATTCATATATATACTATTAATATTGTACCCGAAATAAACAGAATACTATCAATATATATATATATTATATATATATATATATATAAATATGTTCTCACCATAAATAAAGTTTCACTATTACTGTATTTTCGGTTAACTCCGATTATTACAAAAAATAAAAATAAAAAATAATAATAATAATATTAACAAATGAATACTATCCTGCCTTTTGTGTTCCTTTTTTAAAATTAGAAGTCCGTATAATCATGATTATCTCATAACACTATTGAAAATACCATAGCAAAATAATAGTTGCTATATGTTTGTCCATAATGTAGTTCTTTCATGATTATTACAGTCGTCTATACCATAGAATTCCAGAAGAGAGGTTTGCAACATGCCCATACATTATTATGGTTAAAAGGAGTGAAGAAAGAAGTTACAGCTGCAATGATTGATGAATACATCTCAGCAGAGTTCCCAGACAAAGATGTTGATAGCGAGGGGTTTGAGTTAGTCGAACGGCATATGATTCATGGTCCGTGTGGCAGAATGCGACCCAAGTCACCATGCATGGACAAAGGGGAGTGCACTAAGACTTTCCCTAAACCCTTCTCGGATCATACAAGGATTGACAAATCCGGATTTGTTGTTTATAAAAGGAGGGCTGCTTCTGAATCTTTTGTGCTCAAGGGTGATATCAAGCTGGATAATCGTTATGTTGTGCCTCATAACCTAGGCCTACTAAAGAAAAAACAGGCCCACATAAACGTTGAATGGTGCTGCGGAACTAGCGCAATCAAGTACATGTTCAAGTACATAACCAAAGGCGTAGATCGAGCAACTGTACTACTAGAAAAGAATGATCCTGAAGGCAGTGGTGACGGGATTAAAAAAAAAAACAAGACCAATGAGATTGAAAATTTCTTGGAGTGTCGCTATATATCAGCTTGTGAGAGTTCATGGAGATTGTTCGCTTTTCCAATCCATTATAACCAGCCAAATGTTGTGAAGCTCCCGGTACATCTACCAGGGAAGCATGTGATGGTCTATAATGAAGGTGATAACTTATCAGAGGTGGTCTCCCGGGAAAATATAGAAAAGACAATGTTAACAGCATTTTTTGAGGCATGCACAACATATGAAGAAGCGAGGGAGTTAACTTATATTGAATTCCCTTCAAGGTTTGTTTACCATTCAGCTGGCAAAATATGGACGCCCAGACAGCAAGGGGAAGCTATTGGCAGGGTCGTATACATCAGTCCAGCAGCCAGTGATTCATATTTCTTAAGGATGTTATTAAATGTGGTGAGTGGTCCTACAGGTTTTGGCAAGTTATTCACTGTTGGTGATGTGGTTTTCAAGAAGTTCAAAGAAGCGTGTTATGCAAGAGGTCTACTTGATGATGATAAAGAGTGGAATGAAGCAATAGAGGAGCCATCTTTATGGGCAACTGGTCGCCAACTGAGAAGGTTGTTTGTGCTCATACTGGTATACTGTCAAGTTATAAGCCCCCTTAAACTATGGGAGCATACATGGAAATTTTTAGCTGATGACATACTTTACATGAAACGAAAGGAGTTTCGATTTCCAGAGCTCGAACTAGAAGACGAACAGTTGAAACAGTATACTCTTCTCAAGATTGAGAAACACTTGAAAGAGCATAACCAGACCTTAGCAGACTACGATGATATGCCTAAGCCAGATAAGTCAATTCTATCAGAGTTGAACAATCCGGTCTTGCGTCAGGAAATGCTTTATGACACCAAGAAGGAGTCTGAGACCCACAATTTAATGTTTAGCGCTTTGAATCAGGAACAGCGAAACGTATATGAGGCTGTTCTCCATTCTATTGACAACAATTCCGGTCAGTTGTTTTTTGTATACGGTGCGGGAGGAACGGGTAAAACATATCTGTACAGAACTATTATCGCAAGGATGAGGTCAGTTGGCAAAGTCGTTATACCAGTCGCTACATCTGGTATCGCAGCGTTGCTTCTCCCAGGCGGAAGAACTGCTCACTCACGGTTTAAGTTACCACTGAATCTGGATGATCGTTCAATGTGTAATATCCATAAAGGGTCTGCTCTGGCTGAATTAATATGTAAAGCAGACCTAATAATATGGGACGAGGCCCCGATGGCGCACAGACACGCGTTTGAAACACTAGACCGTTCACTTAGAGATTTGTTGTCACCTACAAACCCAGAAGCTGCAACACAGCCTTTTGGTGGCAAGATGGTGCTTCTCGGCGGTGATTTTAGACAAATTCTGCCGGTGGTCCCACATGGAAAACGTCCTGATACGGTTCTCGCATCCATAAGCAAGTCTTATCTTTGGAAATTGGCACGAGTTTTCTCATTGTCCATAAACATGAGATTAGGGCATGAAGACAAAGATTTTGCAGAATGGATCTTAAAAGTCGGAAATGGGGAAGCTGATCATTTATCTTCGTGCAAATCAAAGCATGAGGAAGGTAAACAAATTCTGGTGGACAAAGTCTTCATGATATCTAGCTGTGAAAATCCACATGAAGCTTTGACAGATGCTGCATATCCAGACTTTCTCCATAACTATCGGAGCAAAGAGTACCTGAAAGAGAGAGCTGTCTTGACACCTACAAATAATACTGTACATGATATCAACGCTTATCTCTTCTCCAAGATCCCATCTACTGCTCGGGAGTATCTAAGTTCTGATTCTATCGAGTTAGAAGCTACACCAGATGATGACTGGACCAGCCATTACCCTCCAGAATACTTGAATTCTCTTGAGTTTCCAGGCCTGCCCAACCACAAATTGTGCTTGAAAGTTGGAGCTCCAGTGATGATGCTCCGCAATCTTAACCAACATCAGGGTTTGTGTAATGGTACAAGAATGATGGTCACCAGATTAGGTAGCAGGATCGTTGAAGCACAACCTATGACTGGAACAGGGGTTGGGGAACCAGTTCTTATTCCTAGAATTCAGCTGACCCCCACGGACACCATTCATCCCTTCACCTTTAATCGACGACAGTTCCCGATAAGACTGTGCTACGCCATGACAATAAACAAGAGCCAAGGCCAGAGCCTGAACCAAGTTGCTTTGTATCTTCCTCGCCCTGTTTTTACACACGGACAGTTGTACGTGGCCATGTCTAGAGTAACATCTCCGAATGGTCTTAAGATACTAGACAAGACTTCTGATATGGATGGGGAAGATGGAGTAACTAATATTGTCTACAAGGAGATCTTCAAGGACATCCGAGTGATGCAGGTTCGAGCTACATATTTAATTTATATTTTTGTATCATCCTGAATCCGTATGCACAGGCTAACAATATTATTTTGCATTACGTATTTGGAAGCCTCATTTCTCACAGTGAACTGAACAAGCGGATATAAAGGATTACAAAGACAAGCCGAGCATCCATCTCGACACCTTCTTCTCCTATCCCTGTTTCTATTTTAAGTTTTTATATTTTTTTCCAAGGACACACAGCAACTGAGTTATTTACCTTTCTTACACTTACTGAAAACATCGTTTACGAATCAACGCAACTTAGCGTTTATACACTCTTTCATCTGTTTTGAATTCTACTTTCGTATAACTCACCAAACCTGTCGACGCGTCAAGTAAACCAACTCCCGAATACATACTTACCATTTAGTAGATCTATTATATTAATCTAGATTTTTTTTTTCTCCACTAATTATACAGGAGTAAATAAAAAAATTATTATAAATTATTAGTAATATAATAATTACTTTTATCATTTACTACTTTTGTCTACTTTTGATTAATTCTATTAATAATTAAAAAAAAAATACAAATTTGTTTATCAATAATACTAAAATATATTTTTTTTGTTTTATAGATTTGTTTGTAATAAAATTAAACATGTCATGTCCATACCAAGTAAGATATAAGTCTTATTATCCGTTTAACTAAATTATTTTGAAATCTCGAATACAAGTAAAAATTTGAAACTATATATCATACTCACATACATGCCTCACTATATATATTGTAAACATAAAAATAAAACAAAAAATAATAGTTAATAATTAATAATATCCTACATCCCCTGCAATAACATACAAAAATATAATTGAAATAAAACACCAATATGTATTGTATGAAAATTTCAGCTTATAAAATTATTTTTTAACTAACAACCTGCTCGTAGGGCGGACCGACCCTAGTATACACATAAAGATGTTTATGTCAAAATCCAAGTTGGGAACCTTTTAAAAATTCTTAGATTAATTAATTACCTAAGATACATAAAGAACTTAGGATGACAATTGCACCAAATTTTTAGCAAAAAAAAACTTAGGAAGACAGTGTGTTAGACTTTCCTGCCGTCGAAAATATTTAATCTTACACCATATATTTGAAACTAATTACTGTGAGTTTGTTCCAATGAGAAAAAAACGGAGTACAATTTTTAAATAATTTATATGTTCTTTTTGTAACATGTTACGATGAATAACCGGGCTCAAAACAACATATGTAGTTAGTCTAAAACGTAAACACGAACATTGGTAGTAATTACATGAGTTGAAACACAATTCATTGGTAACAGTTACGATGAAAAGAGTATAAAATGAAGACTCAAACACATCATGGAGAGTTGTTTAAAGACTTAGACTTAGACCACTACTTCAAATTATATTCATTCAGCAACAATCTTCATATGTAATTTAAAAATTGTGTCAAATTAAATCCTCACCATTTATATATATATATATATATTTTTTTTTTTTTTTAAACACCAGATTATAAGTTTAAATTAAGTAGTCAAAGATACACACCAACATAAAAGTAAAGATTAATCTTTTTGGAACGAGACCGAGACCGAAATTCTCAATTTTAAGAGTCATTATTGATTTATATGATTTAAATAAAAAGTTTTGGTGATGGTTTGTTTAAAAAATTGTTCTTAAACTGGTTTGGTCTGTCATACTATTTTATTTATAATGTATTTTCATGAGTTGATTTGGAGAATAATATTATCTTTAGTTTGGATCAATTTTTTTTATTCAATTTAAATTCTATTATGAAACTGTTCAATTTGGTATTAAAAATCAACAATTCTAAAGTTAAAACAAAGTTTAAATCGGCTTTAAATTTACAATTATGTTATACAAAACTTAAATTAATAAGATAAATATATTCTAAATTGTAACTACGTTTAGTTAACACTTACTCATCTTACTTATCATTCTATATGTATGATTTCCTTTAATAACAAACAACAAATTATGAGTTAAATTATGTGAAATTTTTAAACATAAGGCAATCAATAAATTTAAACGAATTTAAATTTCTTACCAATTTAATAATTTAAAATCGATTTTAATATATATAAACAATTTCTATTCAAATGTTACTGTAATTTTTAAATTTAACTAAAACGTATACGAATAACTCGGTCGTAGCTCGGGAAAATCCCTAGTTAATTTCATTCTAAGATATTTTACATTGTCAAGTTCTTACAGAATTTAGAAGAAAAGATAATATATAAAATAATTACTATTTTTTAAGTCTTCTTCACAAGGATTACGAACGTTGGAACAAAAAGGATTTAATTTCGTTACAAAGAGAAAAGACGTGACAGTAATATAAAAACTCAGTTTTAAAAGAGAAGAAATAACATTTTTGAGACAGTATCAGTTGATTAAATTACTCTCGCCACCGGTTTAAACATTTAATTTTTTGATCAATGAAACGGAAGACGTTTCCCTTGTGGCTGTGTAGTACCGCTTCTCATCATTGCACAGAACTCCTCAAAGTTTATTCTTCCATCCTGTAACATAATAGTCGTGTGAATACAAGGTTTCAAGAATCGGTTTTAATGATTTGATGTTGAATGTGTCTTACATTGTCGGTATCAACTTCAGATATAACTTCTTTGATGCTAGCTTCATCTCCCATTCCATACTCCTTCATGGCACTTTCCAACTCATCCCTAGTTATGTGCCTGTTGTATATCATAAACACCATTAACAACAAATACCTCATGCTAACTACACATATTCGGATATTGATTTGTAAGCTTACCCACTGTTGTCTTTATCAAAATGTTGGAATGCTTTGTATACATGCTCATCTCGATCCAGTTTGTATCGATGCATTGTCGCAGAGATAAACTCAAAGTAGTCGATTGTTCCGTTTCCATCCACATCAGCCTGCAAAAGTTATATAATCATTATGTGGAGAAGTAAAAAGATAAGATGCTGAAAAAAATAAAATAACTCACAGCTTCCATGAGTTGCTTCACTTCAGTTTCAGAGAGTTTAGAACCAAGCCTAGTTAGCCCTGTTTTCAGTTCCTCGTAAGTTATTGTACCGCTTTTGTCGGTATCCATGTTCGCAAACATGGTTTTGAGACCTTTGATTTCCTCTTCTGATAGACTCTCCGCGATAACCTGCAAACCAAACACACACAAATCACAACAAGAAGTTCAAATACCAATATAGATATGACAAGAGAAGACGAAGAGATGACAAGACAATAAACAAGATGCACAACTAGTATAAAGAAACAAAAATGGAGCTAGTTATTATTCACCTTAAGGGCTAGCTTCTTAAGCTTGTTCATAGCTCGGAACTGCTTCATACGAGATAATACAGCACTATCAATAGGCTTGTCTGGTGCTTCTCCGCCTTTGATCCAAGGATGTTCTATAAAACCATAAGGAGGACCATAAACTTAAGACCTAAACAACGGACTGGCTATCTTGATCTGGCGGTGTGCCTACAAATATATAGTCATGCCTTCTAATATTGGGTATTCAGATTCTCTTACCAAGAACCTGTGCAGCAGTGATTCGTCTCCTGGGGTCTTTGGTAAGCATCTTCCTGACAAGATCTTTCGCACTCTCAGATATAGAAGGCCATGGCTGGCTTTCAAAGTCAATTTCACCTTTTACAACCTCATCGAATATTCCTTTCTCATTTTCTACAATACATAACACATTAATTACAGAATTAGACCTCAAGAAGAACAATATCAAGGAACCTGATCAGCTTAAGATGTTCTTTTACCAGCCCAGAAAGGAGGTACACCACTGAGTAGGATGTACAGGATAACCCCAGCACTCCAAATGTCAATTTCCTTCCCATAACTTCGCCTTAATACTTCAGGGGCAACGTAGTAAGCACTCCCAACTATATCCCGGTAAACCTTTCCTGTAATCAAATGATTATAAAGAATCAAACTAACAAAAATGGACATGACACAGAACACAATCTGTATAAATAGACTAAGTTTCGAGTCTCGTCTCTCTACACACTGGAACAGAAGTGACCAGAGTTTCCTCACATATCAAGCAAAACAAAACATTCATGACAATATTACAGAAATTCAAACTCTTAGTGGTTCGCTCAAAGATAGATCACCACTTATGCTCAACTTTCTATGCATTGGAACATAGATCACCACTTGATTGAAGCAAAAAAAACTTGAGATACTTGTGACGAAAAGGATAGTCTTCTTAAAGATTTAAAACATAACATACCAAATCCATAACTATTAAAGAAGAAGCTTTCAAACAATAAAAATTCAAAGATCAATATACTAATAAATATGCCTAAAAAGCTAAAGTTTAGAGGCATTTAACTCCTAAAGATGATTCTTTCAGACAATTAAAAAAGAGAGAATCTTTTAACTGACCTTCTTCAATGAACACAGACAACCCGAAGTCAGTAGCCTTAAGCATAGCATTCTCCTCTTTACTCGACAACAAGAAATTCTCAGGCTTGAGATCTCTATGAACCACACCCATGAAATGACAAATCTGAACAACATTGACAATGGACCTAATAATCCCAGCGGCAGCTCTCTCCGAGTAATGTCCCTGAGCTATAATTCTATCAAACAACTCACCACCAGCACACAACTCCATGACCAAGTGCACAGACTGTCTATCCTCATAAGCACCTTTGATCTCAACAATGTTGGCTTGTCCAGACAAGTACTGCATTATCTGAATCTCTCTCTTCACATCCTCCTTGTCTTGCTTACTGATCAGCTTCCTCTTCAAGATCGACTTGCAAGCGTATGTGTTCCCCGTGGAGATCTCTCTGCACCGATACGTTATCCCGAACTGCCCTCGACCTAACTCTTTCCCCAAGCTGTAGAATTTTCTGATGTCTTCGAAGGGTTTGCCTAGTATGGTGTCTGGATCTCGGACGGTGGTGGGACTGGAGGACGGTGGTGGGGTTGAAATCTGGTGATGCTGATTCGTGGGTTTTGGTTGGTGGGTCGGTGGAGTTTGAGGTTTCGGGACGACGTGGGTTGGTGCTGGAGTGATCGGAGTTGAGGGTTTTGCGGCGGTGTCCTCTTGCCGGTGTTTACTGCTGAGGCAACCCATTAGCTAAAGATTGGGATTGAAGGAGAGATGGAAGACAGATCGGGAAAGTTTAGAGATTGTGATGGAGGAAGAACGTTTGATTTGATGAGTTGTATATCTTTGACTGTTAGAAATAAATGTCTTTTGTCAATTTCGCTGAAATTACTCCGAGGAATAAATCTTAGAATTAAATTTAAGTTTTTTTTTAATGTACAAGACGATGAAGAAGAAACCGATCTTTTTTTTATATACGCAACTACGGTAGTTTAGGAACATAAAATTTTAAACCAGAATCTAATGAATTATCCGGAAAATATTTAAATTGCAAACATTCTAATTGTTTTTCTTTTGTTTTCTTCTTTCTCATATACGAGAATTTTCACTCAGTCAACTGATAAATATTAAGGAAAATTATGAAAACGAAACCAAAATTTAAAATAATAGTTTTCTTAATATAATATTATCATTCAGTTGCTTATATAGTATAATATTTTTTATAATCTAAAAATTAATTCTTCATCAATCAAATTAAACAAAAATTAAATAAATTTTAAAAAGTTTAATAAAAAATAAAAACAAAAAGTTTTAGAAAGATAAAAAAATATTAAAAAATGTAAAAAGTTGTTAAAAAATAATAAAAAACTTCAAATGTTCCATATGTTGTATATATATGTATCGTAGAACAAGAGTTTGAGAAAATTACAAGACAAATTATGGAGAAATCAAAGATTAGTAAAAAAAAAATGCATTTTTAAAAAAAAAAAATTGACAAGGCAATTCGATCAAAACACGTTTTAGAAAACTATAATATTTTTAGAATATTTTCTTAATTGAAATTTCATTATTTTTTGTAAAAACAGGTTTTTTTATTCGTAGAACACCTTCTACACAGTGTGGAACGATAACAAAAAGAAAAATTCAGGATACAATTTCTATCTCATGTAAACGTACGAGTAGTGTTTAGATTTTGCATTCTGAGTATTTTAGAATACTTAATAAAATTAGAAACTGCATTTTGGAGAAAAGTAATATCTTTACAACTAGTAAATTGTTTGTTCTAAAAAAAAGTAGATGAACTTGTATAATCTAAAACTCATTTTCTACTAACTCATTTTTCGTAGAAGATAAAATCTATTTTTAGTAGAATGTAATTTAAAAAAATTGTTTATCAAGTTTTTTAACCAAAAAAATATTATTTTGTATATATGGATGTTTTATTATTGTTTATATTTTATAATTTTTTTTATTTATGAAAATATTTATTTTATTAATTTTCAGAAAAAGGTAAAATAAAAAATAAAATGAATAAAAATAATATTATACAAAAAAGTCATCCCGAATTTTAATTTCGTTTTGATAATTTTCCTTAAATTTTACTGTAACTTTTATTTGAATAGTTCATGATGGCTTAAACTGATATTTTTTAACATTTAAAAGTTTATATTAAATTAAAGGTCCAACATGTTGAAGTGGTTACGACCGGAAATAATCTCGAAAACAAGATTTTTTTTTTTTTTTGGGTCACATTCTCGAAGCAAGATAATACACAAAAAAACACTAACAACATGACAAAAGAGATACTCCCTCCGTTTCAAATTAGATATCGTTTTGGAGTAGAATTTTTGTTTCACAATAAGTGTCGTTTTCGGTTTTCAATGCAAAATTTATTGGTAATATTATTTATTCTATTTTTCTATTGGTTAATATATGGTTAGGTGTATTGGTAATAGTATTTTTATTTTGAAAATATGTAAAATTAAATGTTTCCTTAATCTGTGTGCATAAACCTAGAACGACAACTAATATGAAACGGAGGGAGTAGGTGTTAAAGAAGTAAATGAATCCTTCGAAAAGTTTTATTTAAAATCTTAAAACCGTTATTCAAAAGAATTAAAGAGAAAATTGTCAAAACATAATCAAAATTTAGGATGGTTGTCTCTTCGGTGTAAAACTATTTTTAACTGTTTTATTTTTTTACCTTTTTATTTTTGAAAATTAATAAAATAAATATTTTTATGAATCAAAAAATTATAAAAATATAAACAATTAATAAAACACATATGTACACAAAATGATAATTTTTTGGTTAAAAAAACTTGATAAATAAAAATTTTAAGTTATATTTTATTAAAAGTAGATTGCATCTTCTACGAAAATAGGTTAGTAAAAAATGAATTCTAGATTATACAAGTTCATCTATATTTTTAGAACGAAAATATATTAATTGTAAAAATATATACTTTTCTCCAGAATGTAGTTTCTGCTTTTATTAAGTATTCTAACATACCTGAAATGCGAAATCTAAACACTACTCGTACATCTACATGAGGTAGATATTGCATTTAAGTTTTTTGTTATCTTTCTACAAAAGAATATGCCGAAAACATGTTTTGCGAAAATTAAGGAAAATTAAGTTAAGAAAATATTCTAAAAATATTATAACTTCCTAAAACGCGTTTTGATTGAATTGCCTTGTCAAAATATTAAAAAACGATTTTGCCTTTTCTTCTTCATCAATCTAAGATTTCTTCATACTTTGTCTTGTGATTTTCTCAAACTCTTTTTCTATAATGCATATATATACAAGATGTGGTGTTTGGGAATTAAGTGCAACCACATAATGAGTTTTTCGGTTGATGACAAAGGGGATATGGTACTGTTATTGGAATCAAGTTCTACCTTAGAGGATTTAAAAAGAATGATTTTGAAGGATTTTGATATGGAAAAAGATAGTTTAGCCGATTTGGAGTTGAGTTATCTACCTACTGAGTTGACCAATACATCAACATATCCACCTGTGATCATTACAAACGATCGACAGCTTCAGAATTTTGTTGGTGTCTTGTTCCTCTCGACAGAGAGAGAGGCGGAGAAACCAAAAGAAATTAGAGTTACGAGATTTTCGAGGTCTTATGTTCTTTTTGCCTTTCTAAAACTTTTTATTTTTATTTTTTTCATTAAACTTTTTAAAATTCATTTTAATTTATGTTTAATTTGATTAATAAAAAAATTATTCTTGGATTATGTAAAAAAATTATACTATAGGAACAATTTAGTGATGGTATTATAAGGGGGTAACATCCCAAATTTTGGTTACGTTTTAGTTATTTTTCCAAGATTAAAATCATCGACTATAGACCGTCTTTGATAATAAGAGCTTTTTTGCCATAAAATTTAATAACGACGTTTTTGGAAATAATTTCCTTAAATGCGAAGAGCTTTGAATAGACTTGTGGAAAAATAGCAAAGCATGAAACTGTAAGTAGATATTGCAAAGATAATGGTGACTGTTGAGTGGCAAGAATTACTAGACTCCGAAACTATAGCCAGCAGTGGTATAAAAAGGCTTAAATTGATGGGATATGAAGTTAGACTTCAAATATAATGTGTTTGAGGATGGCTAAAAGGATAGGAGACCCATACTCTGGAAACACTCTTAAAACACTCTTGACACTAAAGTTTAGGCCAAAGCTCCCACTAGAGAACAATATCCATTCCCAAATATGTGAAGATGAAATACGAAGTAGAATTTGGCCAAATAAAGCTCGCTGGAAAGAGCTGTAAATGCCACCTCCAAGTAACCAGTGAGGCCATCCTTGGCATAACTGAGTTCAGAGCAGTTTGATGTGCTGTGGAGGACGAGGCAGGGTTGCAGGTGAAAGAGCGTATACACCAATCTAAAGTATCTGGAAATCTTCAATGAGTGACGGCATGAAAAGCTATGATGATACCATTGAGAGACGTAATTTTTGCGAGGATAGAGAGGGAATCAATTGCTCCAGTACTCCTAGGTGAAAAAAATATTCTAGCTTATTCCTCCTCATTTTATTAATTTATTAAATTTTTATTTAAATAAGAAGTTTGGTAAAAGACAACAAAACCAAGAGAAACTTACATAATTACAATTCTACATATGACTATCCAAACCGAACCCAATACTGACCCAACAAAATCGGATATCCATTTCCAGAAATTGAATTTCCGAATATGTTTCCCTTTATTGGTTGAAAAGCTCGGTTGAAAAGTAAAGTAAAAAAATAATTGAACTTAAAGGCAAGATTTCCAAGGTTTCACTGTCTCTCACTCATTTGAAATTCAAAATTCTCAAAACCCTACTCAATCGCTCTACTCAAACGCGAATCCTCAATCGAGAATCAAAATCCAAATCATGTTGAATCGAGACAATCCGAAGGCGAAAGAAGACGGCTCGAGTAGTGTAGGAGGAGAAGAAATGGCTATGGTCACATTCTCCGGAAAAGTAATTGGGGATGACATCGTAAAGACGTAAACCCAAGCACCATCGACAAATCTATCAACCCAGGAACCGAGCAAAGTCCCCGAGATGCAGATGAAAAAGAAGAAAATTCAAGTGATAAATAGGAAGAGGAGGAATCAAGTGAGAAAGAGGAAGATGAGGAATCAAGAGAAGGAAAAGAAGAGGAGGAATCTGGAGAAGTAGAAGAAGACAAGGAAGGAGAAGAAGAGAAGGAAGACGGAGAGGAAGAGAAGGAACCCAAAGAAGGAGAATGAAGAGGATTCCCCGAAGAAATGACAAAGAAGTTGAAGAAGAGATAACCCAATCAGTACGAGAACATGAACTCGAACATTAAACTGAGTCGCATGCAGTGTTAAGTAACTACTAAGACATTTGTAGAACTTTGAAAACTTTGTGAAAGATGATTTGAATCGTATTACTATAATATTATAAAACTGTGGAAAACTAAGTGCAATTTCGAGTTAGTATAATATTGAGAAACAAAGTAAAACTTCTAAATCTAAGTAGAACTTCAACTATATCAATGTGCGAACTTTGTGAAACCAAGAAAAACTTCAACTTTATGATTGCTTAACTAAGTCCAAGTTTGTGAAACTTTATGTTGATGGTTGTGATATGTTGTACGTGATCCAGTTTTTACTTGAGTGCAGTTTGGAGATGACGAAGAAGAAGGCATGCAACCGCTGAAGTTGCACTTTCCTTCAAGTCTGTATCAAAAGTCTTTAAAGCTTTTAGGAAAATGTTACATTGACACGGCGCTAAGAAATATACAAACGATCTTGAAAAAGAAGGAGGTGGACTGGTTCATAGAGCACCCACAGTTCCAACATTTCTTCCATATTAAAAACCAAAAGCATATGTGGATAGGAATGTGGCTTCTTGTTTTGCGATCAGCTTGTATAGCAAAGAAGTATGAGTTATGGTTTATCGTTAATTGCGTCCCAATCCGATACTCTCTAAGAGAATTTGGACTCATTTCTTGACTATACTGCCATGAGTACCCCCCAACCCCAACCATGAGAGGTTGGGTGGTACAACCTTCATGAACAAGTATTTTGAAGGGAAACGGGTTACATAAGCTGACCTGGAGAAACAGGTGTTGGCAATGAAATCAAAGCCACATCAGGATCGTCTAAAGATGGCCGTTCTGTACTTCTTAGCCAGCATTCTCGCCGGAGGCCGAAAGAGTGGAGAGGAAGTATCACCTGTGGACAGTTTCTTCTTGACTGTTGTTAATGACCTAGATGCGTGTTTAAAGTTACCTTGGGGGCGGTATGCATTTGAACATAACTTTAAGGATGTCTCTAGCTTCTTGGAGAAGTGCGATGGGGTTGTGCTGACGAGTTGGATTTTTACGAGCTTTCATGTTTCTTTGGAGGTATTCTTAAGCTATTCTTGTACTTAGGATAGTAAATATGTTTATTTTTTGTTGTGTGTAATTGTTGGACTTTGAGGCAATTCCAAGCTTGAGGAACCATTTCCAAGAAACTGTGAATGATGCACGTTCTGGTTGCTCGCGGATGTGCAAGATGCAATACAAATGCAAAGGTGGAAGCAAGTCATACAATCTAAATGCAATGAACATGAAACTTGGTGAAACTAAGGTAATTAACATTTTATGTGAATTCGAATTAAGGAGAAACTAAGGTATTATTTGGCACATGATATTAAGAGTGTCTTGGTAGTAATAGCGGATGAGAAGGGACTTCTGAAAAGCATAGGGATGGACAAGGAAAGTTGTTGGGTTGATGACTTAGATGATGCAGCAGTTGATCGTTGGACCAAGATAATACATAAAGGGAAGAAACAAATTTTCTTTGAAGAACAATTCTCCATCGATGTAACTAGTCGTACAGCCCCGGTTGAAGGTCCCACCATTCTTGCTATTGGAGGACCTTCCAATAATGCAGAATCTGGTCAGGCTCATGCATATTGGGTGGAGGCTCCTCGAGTTGAGGCTTTAAAAGAGCTAGAAGGTTGGCTTATGAATGCAATCAGAGATGTTTTGAAGGAAGTGAACCAAAAATTCAATTCATTGGGTAACCGGCTAACTCCTCTAGAAAAAGAAGTGAAATATCTTAGGAAGAGTGTTCCCGGAATGAGTGACCCGATGGTGGCGATACGCAGTCCGAGCAAGATGGTGGTGATACTCCGTTAGAGCAAGATGGTGGTGATACTCCATTGGACAAAGATAAAGATGGTGGTTTTATGGATGTTAGTGTTTTCGATATTGCAAAGCAAATGCAGAGTGAACATAGTAAGGGTAATGATGACATGGCTGAAACTGCAGAGATGTGTGCAGCGGCTGAGAAGTTGGAGAGTCAGATGTCTGAGAATGACGTCGCTAAGATTGATGAGACGAGAAAGGAAAGTGGAGATGTCCAAACTGAGATGAAGAAAAAGAATAGGGAAATAAAAGGTGATGGAAAAGAAGTACGTCCTTCGAAAAAGGCAAATGGTTGCGATAATAGGAATCTCATTTGGACAAGACGCCAGAAAAAGAAGAAGGAGGCAACTGAGAAGAGGACGGAAGGTGCCCAGAAGAAGTCAGGTAAAAAGAAGCAAAAAGAGAAGGCAGCTGAGAAGGAGGAGGCAAGTGAGAAGAGAACGGTAGGTGCCCAGAAGAAAGGAGGTGAAAAAAAGCAGAAGAAGAACAAGAAGGGAGGTAAGAAAAAGGTGTGAAATCCCTATGTTGGTTGTTTTGAAAATGTGACAATTACTCGGTTTGTATGACTTCTTTGAATTCTCGTTTGACTTATGTTATAACTTTGTGGTTTGTTGTTGAGGACTTAGTTATTTCATAGAACTGCTTTAAGTAGGTGAAACTTTGAAAAGTTTCACTTTAGTCTTAGTCAACTTCGTAAAACTTAAGTAATTCGTAACTGCGTAAAGTAGGTGAAACTTTGTAAGTTAAACTTTCATCTTAGTCTAACTTTGTGAGATTAAAGTAACCCGAAAGTATCCATAAATTATCTCAAATTTTTTGCAAGTAAAGTATTTTCTCCCTAGTAAAGTATCAAAATCAGTTGGATACTTCAGATCCCAATACACCTCGTTGATGATTCTCCCCTCACAAGGACATCTAGTCGGAATCCCACACTAGGCATCCACCATGAAGCCAAGCATATCGATGTCTATCTTCAAAGCTTTCATCTGCATGTATTCCTTGTATGGATGAGTCATGATTATGGGTATTCGAGTTAGGAAGAAAGAAGAGAAGGGTTCAAAGAGAATTCTAGAGGGAAAGATGTGGTTGAGATAAATTGGGGAAATAAAAAAATGGGTTTAATACACGTCTACGATATTTCACATCGATTTTTGGGAGAGTCAAAATTTGAAAAATGGGTGGAAAAATTCGAAAAAGCTGGCGGGAAAAAATTGTAAAGGATTTTCGTGCTTCGAGTTCTACATAGTTTGTAGTTATACAAAAACCTTTAAAATTGTACTTTTCTGATTTTTGTGATTATTTTAGTTTTACTGTACTTAGATGATTGATTTTATGGTTATACCAACTATATTATGTTTTCTATTTGCGTTTCTGATGTGATCATGTGGAAACAAATTTGATTTCATGACATATATAACTTTTCTAATCCCACAAGGTAATGTCTATGAAAATAATATATCGCAGTAATGTATTTCTTTCCTTATTAATAGAAAATGTGATAAAGATTTTAAAATTTTGCAGTTAACGTGATCCGGATTTCAGAACTATGAATATGTAACGTCATATTTCTAAAACATGAATAAGTAACGTTATCGAAAGTGTAATCTAAATCATCAATTACTCTAAATCATCAATAATATAACGCAAGTTTCACAATCATATAACGCAGGTTTTCAACAAGTTTTTTAATCATATAACGCAGGTTCCACCAAGTTTTTTAAAGATTTTCCTTATGATCCTTGAGTTTCCTGTGTTCCTTAAGTCCCTTGCGATCTTTGACTTCCTTGAGTTCCTTGTGTTCTTTAAGTTCTTTGTGTTCCATGTGTTCTTTAAGTTCCATGTGTTCCTTGTGTTTCTTGTGTTCCTTGTGTTTCTTGAGATCCTCCTGTTCCCTCCAAGCAGTTGAACCAGCGACCCAAATTCCTATTCAGCACATATTTATTATTAGGACGGAGCATTTTTTCTCCTGCTGAAGGAAACATTTTTTCTTGAGTCCTTCCCTTTCTTTTATCGTACTCTGGAGATAAAGAACACTTTTCCTCTACTTCTTTTGGAATCATCCAATCAGACATATGAGGACTGGATATAGTCCTTCGATACGCCAAAGTCCACATTCTAATCAAGTAATGAGGCAAGATTACATCATACATGTCACTCAACTCTATTGGTCTATCATGCTTCAAACATTTAATGGCAGCGCCTATTGCATGGACACATGGGTATTTATCTATATCAAACTTCCTGCAGCTGCATGTTTTATGTTGCAAATCACCAAATAACTTTTCTCGTATGTTCCAATAACACTGTATTCAAGCTCAAAAATGTTCAGCGGAGTCACTTGTAGTTTTCCACTTTTCGGTATTCTTTTATGCATTTTGTTCTCCACATAAGGAATCAATTTTCGAGATGACGGTCTGGCTGCTGCATCCTTTCTATGTTTGGTGAACCACTCGGCCATTTTGTCAATAATTGTATCAACCATAGGCAGTAAAGACATCTTTCGTGCCTCTGCACAATTAGAGGTGTCAACGTTGTACCTTGCACCGGGGAAATGACACTTCACCACATTTTTGACATCAACGCTTTTATCAAGATACTTAGCACACACTGGATATCTCTCCCTAAACTCTCGATACTGCTTTTCAAACTTAGTCTCTGCATAAACTTGTGCAACTTTTCTGAATTGTAGTGCAACCTCGTCCCTGTCCTGTTTGACATTAGCTTTCATATTGTGCGATAGATGCCAAATACAATACACATGTTTAAACATCGGATACACTTCAACAACAACTTTTATCAGACTTTTATTTCTGTCTGAAACAAACACCAGTTCCGTCAAATCCGGTATAACAATTTTCAGCTCTGTGAAAAAACAATTCCAGCTTTCATTTTTCTCCCTATCAACGACACTAAAAGCTATAGGATAATGGTGACAGTTTGGATCCTGAGCTGTGGCAATAATTAAAACACCACCTTCAACAATCTTCAGAAAAGTTACGTCCACAATGATAACTTTCCTCATATATTCAAACTCTTCAATGGAAGCTCCCAACGCAACAAATATGTATTTGTACCTTTTATTTTCATCCAATAACAAACTTATTTTTGTATCCGGGTTGACCTTCTCTAACATATACAAATAAGAAGACAATTTTTTATATCCTTCCTTGGGACTACCACACAAATCCTCAACAACTTGTTGTTTTTCTCTCCAACATGTTGCATACGAAACTTCCACACCCAATGTCCTTTGCACCAGATTTACCATAGTTTTTGGAGTTGGTGTCTCAAATAGTCCCAGATAATCATTATGCAGTATAGCTGCAACACATCTTGGTGTAGGTTTCATTTTTATTCAAATACTTGACGTTGTGTGAGAGCATGAATGCATCTTTATGTATGTTCTAATGGAGAACGATTCAGAATTATTTATCTTTGTAGATCTCACAACCCATTTACGACCTTCATCCGCTCCCCAAAATTTCACCACATATCGACTCTTATCCGAGTTGGCGATACTGATTCCGAAACATTTATGTTGTCATGTTCTATCAATAATATCTTTCACAACATCTTTACTCGGAAATTCTTGCAACAACTCAATACCCAAACCATCTTCCCACTCAGTAATCACATGAATTTTTTTTTGCAAACACGTGGCAGCTCAACATAGTAGCAAATAGGACGAACACCCATAGAGTTATCCACGTCGCCCTCATTGTCCACTATGTCCATGTTATCCAAACCAATGCCTCCTTCGCCGGCTTCTCCATTAACAACATTCTTCACCCGTTCAGCTCCCGCTAGATGTCGTTATGCTTCATCAACGTGAGCAAATAGAGTGAGTGCAGCCAGATTATCTTCAACTTCGGGTAATCCACTCACAAGCTCAGTATAGTTCCCATCATATGAGCTTTCTTTCTCAACTCTTGATTGTTGCTTCATTACTAGAACTATTTCCATTTCTTCGATGACCTCTACATGCAAAATACTTTTTCTTCCCTCTTTATCCACTGATGTCAGATACACAAACACATCTTCATCATCCAAAATATATGATTGCCTCTTAGGTTCTACTACCACTAGAATGTAACTCAGATTCAACCTCTTTGTATACAAATCTATGGTCTTATTATTGCATATTCTCTCCTTCAAAAATGAATAAGTGATCTCATCCAATAATGATCTCTTAAAGGATACAACATATAAACGACCATCGCTTGGAATCCATTCATAATCATCTCCATATTTTGTATAATATTCGTCATAGTCAACATGTATGCTTGTAGAAGAATAACTCATTATTTGTTGTACAAAAAAAATTAAACCATTAAAGTTAATCCTAGTTACTGAGTTATGCTATTGAAGTTACACTAAGTTATACCTTGTTACATATTTTTGTCAGGGAGTAAAGTTTCACCTACTTACACTTTTCTAGTCTACCAACTTCACATTATTCATTCGAGAATTTATCGAGCTTTGATTTCCGACATTTCTTGTTGATTATCAAATTCCATAACAAACGCACCATCCAACTCCCACACTTTTCCATTCTCCCCTAATTGACAATCCAAATATGAAATCTATTATCTAATATCACTTCTAATTAACGAATCCCATAATTAACCGAACGAGCATTTTATTCCATTTTGATGGGGTTTTAAGATACAACCAAGATAATAATTTACCTGAAGTTGATTTGACCTGGATTGGAGATTAATTGCTCAATGATTCAGCATCCAAGCGAGCAGTAGTCTCCTTTAGATCTCTAATTTGAGGTAGAAGAGCTCTCGCTTCGAAGCGCCAAGAACACGAAAGATTCAAAACGGAGGAGAGAGAAAAGAAAAATCCACCTGGACAAAAGAGAGAGAGAGAGAGAGAGAGAGAGAGAGAGAGAGAGAGAGAGAGAGAGAGAAAGCGTGTTTGCTTTTGATTGGTCATGTAGAGATGGGCACTTTCAACTTTGCCCATCCATATGAAGAGTATCAGAATAGACAAGAGTATGTGAGAATTTGTAAGTGAGAATTTGTAAGAGTATGACATAATATTTGTTGTCTCATTGATAAAATTTGAGATTATAGCTCGTAGAGAGGTCATCGACCGGAGGACGAGGAGGATATGAGAGTTATAATCTTAGATGCTCTTAATTTATTATGTCATACTCTTACTAATTCTCACATACTTCTCATTTATCTCATACTCTTCAAAAACGTAGTCAATGTCTAAATTATCATTTTTGGCTAAACCAATCAAAATCATTCTCTCTCCTACTTTATCTTTTTCTTTCTCTCTCTATTGTAGATCTTCAACCCAGATTTGTTCAAGCTTCATTCAATTTAGTCTGCTCCATTAATTTATTCGCGAATGATTAGAAACTTTAACTTCAAATCCGTGTTCATAATTAACTAATTGAGCATAGATCCCGATCTATTTGGATAATTAAAAACACTGATATAATCATAAAAAATCATAATATATTAGTATTTTGATTTAAAGAATTAAAAACCTAGTAAAATTTGGTATGAACAAAATAATATAACTATGTATAGTTATGTATAACTATAATCGTACAACCTATATAACTAAGTAAAACTTTACTAGCAAAACTGTATAACAGGGTAAAATTTTACTGGCTAAAATCTAAGAGGCAATTGAAGAAGCATAACGACATCTTAAGGTGATTGAGTCAGTGTAAGGTGTTGTTATTCGAGATAGAGACAATGTAGGTATTGGTTTGGATAACGTGGAGAGTATGGATAACCTTGTGACAATGTTGATATATGTGAATATGTTGAGCTTTCACATGTTGTATGTTAAATTTGATGTGTGATGGAATTAGAAGATGGTATGTGTATTGAGATCGGTTAAGCGTTTCTAAATAAAGAAAATATGAAAGAATTAGTTGACTGAGCATCACACCATAACTGTTTGAAATTATTATTTTGAATTGTTGATATGTGTGAGCTCCGAATATTAAGAATTCTGATTTATTTCGATTAAACCATACATAAAAGCGCATACTTGCTCTTAAAAAGTTTAACTTCGAGAACCAGAAGGATATGCACACCACAATTAGTTGAATCTATTGTTCAAGATGATTCTTCAAGCCGATAAAAAACTAAGTAAAACTTAGTAAACCTGATAAAATACAAAATAAAAATAAAAATACAAAATTCTAAACTTGTTTAGTTATATACAAGTATTATGCTTATTATTTGTTAGTATTTTCTGATTTAAATTCAAAATAGTTATAGTCAAAATTTTCATCACTTAGTTGTGTACTATTTATAATAGAGCAAATACCTTTTTTCTTAGGCTGTAACTGGTAAATCAAAAATGGAACAAATGTAATAGAGAGGAATGAAATAAGATGAATAGAATACGGTAGAAAAATAGAATAGATCCATTCCATTTATTCCTTAACAAAATTGTTATGGAATGATTTGTGTTGTATTTTGTTTAAATTTTTTTGGAATTGATGGAATGAGTATTCCATTCCATTCATGTTAAATAGTAAAAAAATTATGAAACTAATGAAGTTGATCATTCCAAAGAATTCCATTCCAAAAATAAATAATCCAGTTGCAGCCTTAGAACTGACCTTGTGACATTACAGAACTTATGTACACCACAAAATTAATTATACTGCAACATGATTTGATGGGAAATGATTGTAGAAAACTAAATATAAGTGGCATAACTATAATGTAAGTCTTTAGAGTACAATAAAACTAAAAAACAATCAAAAATAGAAAAGTAAAATTGAAGCTTTTTGTAAAACTACAAACTTGGTAAAACTTTGACCCAAAATGCTGTAAAAAAAAATTTCCGCCCAAATTTCAGAAATTTTCCCTCCCAAAATTCTAATTTTTCCAGTTCTCAGAAACGAAGTTGGTAACTATAATTGCCTTAATTTTTAGGTTTTCCTCATTTTTACTATCTTTTCAATCCTCTCAACCCATTTTCTTTCATCTCATTTTCCCTTTTCCATCTTTCTCCAAATGGGCAATCTTCAGGTTCTTTTCCAAAAAATGGTGGTCAATCAAGAGTTAAAACTCTGAGTCTATTTATTAAGTGATGATGCAGCGACGATGGTATCATCGAGAAGTTCTCCAAATCTGATCCAAATCCTTATCGCCAATACTGTCGATGTCTATGTTCTCAAACGACCATGCGGATTGAAGGACCCGATAATGGAAGAAAAATATTGATAGCTGTCTTATTCCTATTGTTATAGTATTTTTGAGATTTTTGTTGTACAATTAACATAACTTCTATCAAATTAATTCAGTGACGAGTTTTTTAATTTTTTGAAGTCTAACAAATAAAAAACAAAAAACTTTGACTTGTCAAAGTTTACCTAATTATACAAACATAAAAATACTTAACTAAAGTTATCCTAAGTTACACCAACTTCTACGAACATAAATAACAAACCAAGTAACATAAACACAAACAACAAAGTTAGTGTGTTAGAAGAAGAAGTTCTACTTTTTAAGGCAACTATGAAGATTGAGAAACCCTATAGTGCAAGGAAAATAATGATGGTTATGTGATATCTTATTTCTAGTAGTTAAAGAATTTGGATGTATAACTAATCAAAACTTGTATCACCTTAATGGAATGTAAAAAATTTCCAAGTTTTAACAAATTTACATATACAGAAATATGAAACTTTGAAATTTTTTTACCGAGTTAAACAAACACAAAACAAAGTAATCTCAAGATCTACAAAATGACAAACAAAAATGGAAAACTTTCGCAAAGTGTTACCGAGTCACACAAATATAAATAACAAAGTTTTTACCGAGTTACCAAGTTACAAAAACTTGTATTGGTTAAGAATGATTGATTTTTTCTTTGCCACTTGTATTGGTTGCCAATGGTTGATTTTTTCTTCATTGATTCTTTCTCGCTTTGCTGATCCTCACAATATTTTTCCACTATCACTTCTACCGCTTTCTCTCCTACAACTTTATCCACACTCTATTTTTACCACTCCACTACCTAAACCACCATCCTTCTCACTTTGTTCCATGTCTCTACCATTAGAGGTCGGATGGTTTCATTTTCGTCTTTAAAAACAGCACTTCATAGAAAAACGTAACTATCAAATTAAGTCATCATCATAAAATTCACAAAGTATTACTAAATTATACAATCTAAACTAGTTAAAGTTTTACTAAGTTGTACAAAGTTTTATAGTTATATCAAGTTTTACTAAGTTATACCATTCTAGGTTCGTTTTTTCTTCTCCTTCGAAGGATAATTCGTGATTTGTTATTCCGTTATTTTTTTCTAAAGAAAAGTTCGTTTCGTCTTTTATTTGAAGGTTATAGTTTCTCATGTGATAAAAAGTGAAAGAAAATAAGATTGATTTGTTTCAGTGAAGAAATAGAAAGAATGAGTAAAACTTAAAAATACTTAGTTATGTCTAGATTTTTATGTTTGGATCGAAGTTTAACGAGTGGGAATGGTTTGGGTTTGGATAATCCGTCTGGTAAATTTTCAAATAACTAGATTCTGTCTGGTTTTTAGATCTTTTAATAATTTTCGTGATTTAAATAAATATTAAATTAAAAATAAAAAAGGGAGGAGTATATGAGAATTTTTTTTTCCCCTCGGGATTACTGAAGCAATTGATTCAGGACTCATTTGTAGAGCATTGAAGCTCTCCCGAAGAGTAGCTGAGAATATTGGACTCGCGAGTTATTTGTGGAAATATTTGAATCATGATTTTAGAACGAGTGAGAATTTAGATTACGTCGACTTTCCATACGTTTTTCATTTTTATTTTATTTTTCAGGATATAATTAAAGTTAGCTATTATATAAGTATCATATATTTTTTAAAGCTGGTTCAGTTTAAATATCTTTCATTTTTAGTTTATTCTATTTTAAACCAAAAACCATATGTATATTTATTTCTTATAAACATTTATGATGAATGTCAACTATTTAGTTTGTGATTTAGGAAAAGAAAACTAAAACAAAATAATAGAAAGAAAATTAATGTGGACATGATGTTGTGGATGAGTTTGTGTGGATATGTTCTTGTGGACGAATTCATGTAAACAGGTTGTTGTGAAAGAATTCTTGTGAACATGTTTTATTGAACGGGTTTGTGTAAAAAGTCATAATAACTCAACTGAATGATGGAATTTTATCATAATATTCTCTCACAACCTCACCTTCACTTGTTTTACCTAGGCATGCGGGTTTGGTTAGTACGGTTATTCGGTTAAATTAGTTTGGTTTTTGGTTAGTCCTAAATCTTTCCACTTAATTTATATATAAGGAGATGCAAGAGTGTTGCATAACTTATGAGTTTTATGAGTGTGTGTGAGAGAGCTTAAAATTTTGAGAGATTTTCCTTGAGATATTAATAAGAGAGAGATATTAATAAGAGAGTTATTCTTATTATTGAGTTCTTATTCTTGTGTTTGTGAGACCTTGATTACGAGAGATTTGATTTCTATATTTGGTATAAGAGCTTTAGGTTTTTGGATTACTGTTCACAATGGATACTGTTCATTATTGTTACTGTTCACACCGAATACTGTTCATTGAAGGATCTTAAATACTAACGTCAAACCCGAGAAATGGGAGAGATTGTGCCAACAACGGTCAGACGTAACGGTGGAGGGGACGACTTCTATTCAATGCATCATGCTTACCGCCACAAATTATACGGTTTTGGCAATGAGGATGAAGATCACACTCAAAGTACACAAAGTTTGGGAAGCCATAGAAAGAGACCTAACTGAGGGAGATAAGAACAATATAGCTATTCATTTACTATTCCAATCGATACCCGAAGTTCTCATTCTCCAAGTCGGTGAACTTGACACGGCAAAGAAGGTCAAGGCATATGGGAGCATAGAGAGTTAAAGAAGCGAGACTACAAACTTTGATGAGTGAATTCGACCGGTTGAAGATGAAAGATAATGAAACAATAGATGATTTTGGAGGAAAGTTATTGGATATATCATCGAAGTCAGCAGACTTGGGAGTAAGTATCGAAGAATCAAAGCTATTGAAAAAGTGAAAAAGTTCTTGAAGAGTCTTCCTCGAAGGAAATACATACATATTGTGGCCTTTCTTGAACAAGTTTTGGACCTCAATACCACAAGCTTTGAAAATATCATAGGACGTCTCAAGGCTTATGAAGAATGTATTGGTGAAGAAGACGAAGATCCTCAAGAAGATCAAAGTAAATTGATCTATGTAAACATGGATTCTCAAACGCACCAATCAAACCGAGGCTATAACATTGACTTTAGAAACAGAGGATGAGATGGACATGGATTTTACAGAGGAAGAGGTCGTGGTAGGTTTGGTAGAGATAGAGATGCATCGTATATCACATGCTTTAGATATGATAAACTTGGACACTATGCTTCAGACTGCCCGTATTGATTACTTAAGCTACAAGAAACACAAGAGAATGATAACAGTGACACACAAGAAGCTGAGGAACTTATGATGCATGAGATCGTATATCTAGACGAAGGAGGAACTGTACCAAGCAACTACGAAGCGAACATTAGTGGAACTGTAATGAGGATATGTGCAAATCCTAAGATACCAATTGTTGTAGATATTGATAGAGGTCATAGAATTGACCTAGATGATGACAAAAGCGTGGCATGACGTATTTTTTATGTTGGTAAAAGTCCAACTACGTGGGGTTCAAGCAAACAAGAGATTGGTGTGTTATCATCATGTGAAGCTGAAAAGGTGGTAGGGACTGAAGCTATGGAACAAGATATATGGCTTCAAGAGTTACATCAGTATACATCCGGAAGTGAACGAAGAAGCGATATCGTGATGAAAGCGTTTGGAGAATTGAAGCTCAATGAGATGAGAGGTAGTGTTGAAGATTTGTTGAAAGTAGATTTCAAGCTTAAGGGGGAGAATGTTGAAATAAGTTTGAAAGAAAAGAAAACTTGAGATAAAAGTTAAAGACTTAATCCTACCGAGTTATGTAAATAGGAATACTAATGTGTTTATGAGTTATCTAGATACATTACCTAAAGAATAAGGAGTTGTTAATTTATATATAAGGAGATGCAAGAATGTTGCATAAATTATGAGTTTTATGGGTGTGTATGTAAGGTTTTGAGAGAATTTTCTTAAGAGATTAATAAGAGAGTTATTCTTATTATTGAGTTCTTATTCTTGTGTTTGTGAGATATTGATTACGAGAGCCTTGATTTCTACATTAATTGTAAGATTTTGGTTTAATTTTTTTTCAAAAAATTGGATAAGTTTGTTTGATTTACGTTAGTTATGTTCAAAATTTAGTTATTTTTGTTCGTTCAGTTCATGTTTTAGGCTAGAATTGTTTAAATTATAATACTTATAGAAAAAATCAAAAGAACCAGTTGTCGAATTAAACTGAACCGATAACATGATTTTTTAATCTACCAATCAAACCAAACTCCTAACCAAAATTGAACCGAAACCCCAAAATTTTGGTTTGGTTCGGCTTGTCGGTTCAGAAAAAAACTTAAAGCTAATTTCACCGGTCAACGACAACATTCTTCTCTGCCTCTGTAATAGAAGCAACAACATTTTTAGAAGGCAGTGTGTCATGAAAATTCTTTCCTCAACTTTCATACAACCAACCTCAATCCCTACCACCTCACACATCTCTGCTTTTCTTCATGTGTCGTTGTCGCCACAGCTAATTAGTGATTATTCTATTCTTCCTTTTATTTCTTACAACATAACAATACGCTGCGGTCACCTTTGGTGTCGGTATCTATCAACAACGATGTAACTATAAAAGTTGAATAAATAATGGATGAAGAGATGACGAGTGACGATAAAAAAAAATTTTGTTAGGTTAAATTGAATATATGGGTCAATTTGCTGTATATTCATAAGAGAATAAAGAATGGAGAATGGAGAATATAGCCATACTACAGTAACAAGCAAAGACATTTTAATCACAAACTTGACCATGTTCTTCCTACAGACGTGTGCGCGTGCAAATGATAATGTCTAAATGACAAAATACACTATACTACATATGTTAAGTAAATAGTATAAAACACTCAATTCATAACAATAACATATTAACAAACATAAAACAAAAGAACTTTAATAATTAATTTGAAAAATGCAATCTTATTCAATTATTTATTATTCAAAATCATTGATTGTCATAGATATCTTTATCTTATTAGGTAATTATGTAGCTTTTATTTAAGGAAAGAAGGAATGATATATTTCTACACTAATAGTATAGATTATGATTAGATGGACCAACTTATTTTCTTAAGAACTTTAAAAATTATTGTAATGATGACACATATTGTATCTCAAAGGTTGTATTGTTTTTCAAATCTATCCCAATATATAAAAAGGATTGAGCTGGCCTTCTCAGCCTATCTACGTCATTTAATTAAATCAACCTATCATATACAAGTTTTATGCCATGTCATCACATCATTTAATGCCATTAGGGTTATCGTTTCCTCTTCTACTCGCTTCCTTTTCTCTTATTTTACGCTTCTAAACCTCTCCTAAATTTCTTCATCGCAGCTTCACTGTTTTCTTCTCGAACCTTTTCTCACATGTGAATCTTTGCCAAACAAACAAAATTATCCAATCATAAATTCTTAGCATATTCTCTACCAATTGGCCTTCGCTGTGAATCAGAGAGTGGAAAGCTGTAGCCATGTAGGAGGAGTTTGATGTCGTGTTTCCAAAACGGGGCCTGGAGATAAAGACAACTCTTTGGATCTAAAATTTAATGTCGATTTTGACACACCATCTTCTCGCATGTAAGTTTTTGAGTAAACTTTCTATTGAATCATGGTTTCATTCTTTTATAACTAAGCTTCCATATACTGGACATAAGAAGAGGAAGAGGTTTCAGAGGAGGAAGCTGTTTAGGAAGAGAGGAAGCATAAAAAATAAAGAAGAGACCCGGGAGAGAGCAGAGTATGAAGCTGCTACATTGAGAATGAAGCAAGAGAAGGCGCTTGCTCTTGGAGATGAAACCTGAGAAAGGACCTGATGATACACAAGTTACTTCTCCTTACTTTGCGAGTCATCACTAATAATTCGCTGACTAAAGGCCACACTATTACTTATTCTATGCAAAGCATATCAACAAGGTTTTCTTTCTCCAAAATTTGTTTTAGGGTTCTTCCAAATTGTCTTTTATAGGAAATCTTTCACTGATTTTGCAGATTTTCTTTCAGAAGCAGAGCCATTAACCGTCTCCATTCCTCTCAAGTTTTCCAACTATGGTGCTGTCTTGAATGTAATCTCTCTTCTCTTTTTGTTTTAAAGCATTAGTAAGAAGAAACAATTCTTTATGATTACAAGAGAATTGTTGCTTATTGTTTTGTGCAGGTTACAATTGAGAAGATCCAAGGAGGCAATGATTTAAGGTAAAATAGTTTCCATATTAAGTTATGTACATGCTGTTATTGTATTACTAAACTCAGGTTATCATATTCTTGATTTCAAGTTATTGCAGATTTGTTAGATGAAAATAAGGTCAATAATTTCCAAGGATGATAGCTTCAGAAGCCTACCTAGCAGTGATCACTTAGAATGATATAAAGAAGATGTAAGGTTTTTGGTTTAGAGAGTTAAACCTATCTCAAACATCCAATGAAAAAGTTGTAAGGTTATTGATCATTTGTGTTTTTTTTCCGCAGGGAATGAGCTTAGATGTTAACAGCACCAAGAGTGTTGCCCTAGGAGGTTCAACTGATTCTATTGGTGAATCAGGTGGAGGGATGGTTCTGAAGGGAGTGCACACTCGCCAAGAGTGTACTGTCCCTTTTGTCTCAAAAGCCATTGCTAACCCTCTTTGAAAAGTTTCGAGGGTGCGATGCAATTCTTAGCTCAGAGATGAAAAGCGCGGGAGAAGTGATGAGCATCAGTTTTAAATATCCCAAGCGCGTTCAGCAAGGGTTTAGTGCAAATATATGACTAGCTGTGTAAGTTAGCTATCTCCTTTGCTTATTTCACGTAGAGGTACTGAATAGTGTGTGGTTATGGAAGATCATCGAGTGGCACAAAGACGAAAAACGTTAGAAAAACAAGTATGTTTGGTAGCTAAATTTTGTTTGCGATTAGTGTCCTTAGAATCATGTTCTCAAATTTAAACTCACTGATCAATTATTTGACTGTTATTGAAATTTTACCGAAATAAAATGGGGTCAGGATGTTAAAATATATCATTGGTTCGTTTATAGAAATGTTAATGATTTTTAAGTTTTCAAAATAGACATTTTTAAAAGAAAAGCAGCAGCAAGGCACACCTTTAAGCCTTGATGTTTATTTGCGAAATCAATGCTTTACAATATTTTCAGAACTGGTTGCTGATATTATCATGGATCTGTGATTATTCCTTTGTGGAGTGTGGAGTAGTCAAAAGCTTGTACTGCCCCTACATGGCGAGCTAAAACATAATTGCATGATCCTCTGCATGCAGTCCAGTCATTGCTCCCAGTTATCAAGGTATTTTCGACCATTCAAATTGATCTGCATAAATGACACATTTTTATCATATGTCACATATCTTAAATATCATACATCAGTTTACAAAGTAATAACAAAGGTTTAGTAAATGCTTCTTTTTTTTTTGACATCAGGTATTAGCTGCTTAATGATGATAACTTTGCAAATTTAAATTATAGCTAACAATAGGTGGCTTAGTCATTGTCCTGGAATTACTTCTCCAGTCGCTTAGAGAACAGCAGTCTCGCTCGAGCTCTCTTTGGCTGGTTTTTCCGTATCCATATGACAAGGTTAAATCAACATTGATGATGTCAAAAGCGTTTTTTAGTAATGATAGTGTTTTTGCTTGTGAAGCTGCTGGTCTCAGCCTGTGTTTATTATTGGTTGGAACTGTGACCGAAAAGGCAAGTGAGATGGTTGCTTATGCTCATGAGCCGCAACACGAGAAGATAATAAACTAATGTTGAAAGATTTTTTTTATGATGAGAGTTCATGGTAATTTCACTAATCAACATTCTGGTGGGAATTTTAGGGTATTGGGTCTAGGCATATATCAAGAATGAGCTGATACCTTGATTGAGCAGATGACCAAAGATCAAGATCCTATCATTAGTTATGGTTCCATCTACGCATTGACATTTGCTTATACGAAAGCAATACTTTTGATTGGTAAAGTACCAATCTATTTCACAATAGTGGCCAAGAACAATGTAAACCACACGTTCAGATAAGTAAATATACACCAAATAGGAATGAAATGTTCGGTGGGCGGCGAGGGAGTTCAAGACATCAAATGGTGTCTAACGTATTCCAAACAATGATACAATATCGAACTTCATAGTCGGAGAGTTAGAATGAGGTTTTTGTTGTGCAAATCTTCTTTTCAGGTTTTCTGTATCCCAAACAATTATAAATTTAACAGTTACAAAGAAAAAAAAATTATAATTTTACGAATGAGAAACTTAAGTTATAACTTTATGTTGTAGATAAACATTTAGAAGAAGTGCTTTGGTGAAACTCCTTTCACATGGAAAGCCAACACCAAATATTAAAAGTAAAAGCATGTTATAATGTCATATTGTACACCAAATCATATAAAATAATAAAATACAGACAGTGGAGTGCGATAATAATTGTAGTTAGTGTGGAAACTTTCAGTTTTTTTGTTTCTTCTTGCGCTCATTTGTTTTCTTCTCTGAGTTTTGTGTTACCACATTAAGTGAGTCAGTGAGAATAAGTATATAGACTTATACTGAACACCAAAAGTCGTTATAGTGTTTTGTTCCCCTTTCTCACCTCTTTATTCAATAAATAAAGCTTTTGGTCTTTCTTTATAAGCCATTTGAACTTAACTAAATTACATGCATTAATAAACTACTTCCTCTGTTTTATATTATAAGTAGTTTTAGACAACTTTTTTGTTTACAAATATAATTAGTTTTATATTTCAATGCAACTTTTTTACTTATTGGATATTGTGTGACTAATTAAATAATGTTAGCTTTTTTAATTGATTGAATTTATTGATTAACTGATACTTTCAGAAGGTAATAATTTTTTTTTAATATTAGTATTTTTAGGTTAAATTAACTACTTATATTGTGAAAAATAGGGTGTATAGTCCTTCCATCAAAGTGCTAAGATTTACTACATATCTACATAATTGCATTTGATATATATGACTACACATTTTATTACTTTATTACTTGCATGCCATCGGTTCCATGAAGAATTTAGAAGAAAATAGTAGAATCCACCTGTCAAAAGTTTAATTTAAAATTCAATCTAATTGGTATAAAGAACAAATAATCCACCATATTTTTTTACCTCAACATGATCACCCAGAAGCCATAAATTGTACAAAACAATCAACCACCATTTATATTATTTAGTTTTCTTAGCTAAAACTTTAAATATGATCTTCATAACATGCTTTGTTTTATGACTTCCCTTCTTGAACGGTGTTCTCAGTACGGAGGCTGCAAACAAGAGTATGTCTCAGTTTGTTTTGCCTGCAACGTCTTCAGGTTTATTAATCTCATTCTTTTTTTGAAAGAAGAAAAAAAAATCATTCAGCTCCAAAATCACATATTAATCCAGTTACTAGAGTTATTATGACAAATAATCATTAAAACTGCAAACTAACATAAAATAAAAGACTAAGGTCTTTTAGAAAAGGCCGAGATTCTTAATACAGAGAGTCATTGTTGGTTTATATTATTAAATATCAAGTTTGGGTAATGGTTTGTTTAAAAAAGTTTATTTTTAGTTCGGTTTGGTTTGGACAATGATATTATTTTTACGTTTGGATCAATTTTTTATTCTGTTCTATTTTTATTATTAAGCTGTTCAATTTGGTATTAAAATCAATAATTCTAAAGTCAAATTTTTTTTAACAAAATATATTTAAATCATAACCATGTTTTGTTAGTTTTTTACTCATCTTACTTATAATTTTATATATGATTTTAAATTTGTTAGTTTAAGGTCGATTGTAATATATATATATATACACGTTTTATGTTCATAAGTGTAATTATTTTTTAAAGTTAACTAAGAATTATACAAATATTCTGGGCGTAGCCCGAAAAAATTCCTAGTACTATATAAAAGTTGAGATTATAAGTCAATAAGAGCGTCCATATAAAATGTTAGACAACCAATCATCATATGACAAATCAGAATTTTACTTTATTTTCAAAAATGTTAATCTATTCCAGAAATTGTCTACTTCAAAATGAATAGAAATAAATATCAAATAAGGTAAACTAACAAAACTAAAAACATTACAAAAAATTAACTTAATATCAATAATATTTTTTCAAATTTTGAACAAATATAATTAATTTGAAAAATGCAAATTTCCAAACAATTATCAAAAATATTCACAAATAACAGATATTATATATAAGTTGAGGCTATAAATCGTTAAGAGTATCCACATATTATTTAATGCATTAAATGTATGTCAAATCACCATTTTATTTATTATTTTAACAAATTTTAAAATTTCCAAAAACATATTCTTTTACAATAAAATGTTAAGCAATATATATATTTTTAAACAATTAAATAAAAACCAGTAAAAGGAAGCATTTTGATATATTAACTTAAAATTTGAAAAATTAACATAACACTAGCTACTAAAAAAAATTAAATAACAAAAGAATTTTAAATAACAAAGAAAATATGAATTTAGAACAAACAGGAAAATAATAATCATATTTTGAATAAATATTTTTTCTAGAAAAATGTAAATAAATCAATATTATTTTATCATTTTAAAATTATTAATGGGCGAATTCTATTTTTACCTTTATTAGAGAGACATTTTCACAAATACTTAAAGTATGAGGTTTCATTAATAAGAGAAAAGACTCTTTTATCTTTACTTTATATATAAATATAAATAATTATTTAATTAAATAATAGAAAAATAAATATTTTTATTAGTTTCATATTATGCGTTTTATATTCAAACTTTTCATATATATATATATATATTTTTTTAATTCTTTGAGAAATTGTTAAAATACCACAAGGTAAGTACCATTTTCAAAAATACCCTCAATCAAACATATATTTACATTTGAGTTTAAGATTTAATGATTATTGTTTAGGTTTAGTATTAAGGGGGTGAGATTGAGTTTATAAATGTTTTATTGATATTTAGAAAAATTAGCTTAGTGAATTTAGAATATTTATAAAAATAGTCATTCATTAGTGGTAAATTTAAAAAATGGTATCAAACTTGTGGTATGATTGAAACTTTCCCTAATTCTTTTATGTGTGAAAGATTTTTTCAAAACTTTATTTTGAAATACAAAAATTCTTTTTGAATATTTATTTTTATTTTAAGTAAGTATTATTTATTTATAAAAATTTTTAACCCTATCCTCCAAAATCTCATCACTCTTCAAATCTAAGCCTATAAAATCTAAACCCTAAATCTAGATTAGTTAACCATAAGGCTATAAGTGTCTATTTACTTCTTTAAAACTAAAACTAATTATATTTAAGGTAAACATGAAAAATGTAATAGTTTAAATAATGTATAATTATTAATAGGGAGTCGTGCTTATAAAAGTTAAGATATAAGCACTGAGAGTTCCATATATGATTTAAGGTCATCAATCATAATATGAAAACTAGCATTTTAATTTATTATTTCTAAGATATCAATATTTCCCAAAATGTACTTCAAAATAAAATAGAAATAAATAATAAATTTGGAAAAATAACAAAAGTAAAACATTATAAAAAATTAACTTAATATGTAACAAATTTTAGAAAACTAATATAAAATAACTTACAATGTAACATTTATTTTAAAAATATAATAATTCAAATAATTATAACTATATTAACTTAAAACACATGATTTCAAAGTTAAAGTTTTAACCTATTGAAAATAGGGGAAATTTCACTTTTACCTTCTTTTTAGTATCACAATTGATGTTTACTTTCATTAAAGAGATATTTTCACAAGTACATTATTCATTAAAAAAACAAAAGACTTTTATATCCTTGATTTATAGATATAAATATAAATCACTATTTAAATAATTAATAAAAGTAAAAAATAATATTCTTTTATAGTTTGTAATTATATATTTTCAAATTTGAAATTTTTATAAAATAAAATTTGATTTTGGTTTCAATTTTTTTCTTAAAAAATTAAAATTAGTTTTGAAACTATTTTTCAAAAAATTTAAGTTTTTATTTATATATTTATTAAATCTTAAATCCCTTCTTCCAGAATTCCACATCTCAAATTTAAATCCTAAGTCTATATTAGTTAACCCTAAAATTATAAGTGTATATCTTATAAATTTAGAGTAATTGTGATTAAGGTAAACATTAAAAGTCCTATTATGAATGTGGTAGTTTAAGCGATTTCTCTTTAAAATATTCATAAATTATCAAAGGAATCAGTTTGATATGTAAATTAAATCTTTGGAAGATTAACATAAAATTAACTAACAAAAAATAATCTTGAATAGTACAAAAGTTTTAAATAATAAAGATAAAATGGAATTAAAAAACATATAAATTCAAAATTGAGAGTGTTCGCAAAGAATTTACATCTAACATTAAAAATATACCAGAGCAACATCCTTATTTTTTTTAAAAAAATATAAATTCAAGAAAATGATTTCTCTCAAAATAAATTGAAAATAAAATAAAATAAAAAAGAATTTTTTACTTAAAATTGTTGACTTCATATATAAACTAAGTATTTGAAATTAAGCATAACATTTTTACCTAACAAAAAAGAACAAATAGTTTTAAAATAAACCAAGTTTTTAAATTAAAAATTTTTCAAATAATCATGTATGTAAAACTAATATAAAAGCAATACAAAAGTTACAAAAAATAAATTAACTAATACAAAATTTGTTTAAAATTTAGCTTGTATTTATACTAATTTATTGAAAACTTAACATGAAAAGTTTAACAAGGGGAAAAAATTATATCCACAAAGATTTTTTAAGGATAGGGGATATATGCTTTTTCATTTTTCTTATTTTTATGGATCTTTACAATTTATTTGTATTATTTTTAATTTATGATTTTTTTTATTTTCTCGATTTTCCTGAATTTGTATCAATTTTTTGAATTTATTTTATTTATTTATTTCAATTTTTTTTTTTTATTAATTAAAATAATTAAAAATGATTTTAAAAAATAAACCGCCATGTCACTGATTTTTACCTGCTAATGAATAGTACTAGTCACAATTTTGACGTGTGAAACAAGTAAGTTACTTTCGATGTTTAATATGTTATTGAAACAAGTTTTATTGTCTAAAGGGTTAGGAATTGAGCTTCAAAGTTTAAAGTGCAAACTTTTGCCAACTTGATGATTTTTCTGCGATTTTCTTCTAAAAACACTAAACATAATGAATTTGTTTGATCTTCTTACAAATCATGGCTTTAACTTTAAATTTAATAAAGCCCATAGGTAACATATTGTTCGGGAAAACTAAAACATGTATATAAACATACTCTCTAGCTAGTTTATTTTCTTATTGTGTCAGTCACTCAATATATATCTCTATCCTCTTCCTCTAAAACATTATCTCTCTATTTCACGATGAAAGCCATCTAAACCCCGTCGCCGTTTCATTTACAAACTCAAAAGAGCTCGCTCTATGTTTGATTGTAACTGAAGAGATGATCCACTAAGTTTCCAAGTCAATCATAGAAGAAATGAAGATAAGTATCTAAACTTGGTTTGATAACTTTGGATGTTCGACTAAAATTGTAGATCTTTATTGTTTTGTTTTTGTTTATTTTCTTCATGATTTACCATGACTAAATCTTTGTATATGTGCCAGCGATTGGTAAATAAGAACATGGAAGGCAAAAAGTCTCATTTCTCCAAAAATCATAACAAAACATCATCGGCTACTTTGAGCTTGAAAATGAAAATCATCAAGTCCATAGCTAAACTGAATAAAGGTTAAGGTCTTTATTTTGTTATGATAAAGATAAAATATGAGAATATGATTTTATTTTATGAAATACAACGATTCTCAGAGTTAGGGTTAGGTTGTTTGATTTTTAATATTCTCTTTCTTTCCTCTATCCACATGAATATGTGATAATAAGTGGCCAGACAACTTCAAATCTCGAGACATGCAAAACTAAAAGGAAGATTTATTGAGCTATAAATAAAGATAAGCTAATCTATCTCTTATAATTTACATGTTGTTTACATGTTGATTCATGTTTACAACTCATGAAAATTGATTTTATCACTCTGTAGTTATATGGACAGATCAACAAAATGTGGATGATGTTATTTTTATTTGTGATTTGACCTTACAAAAGAAGGTAATTTCTGATGATCATTTTTTTTTCTTTTTAATTCTTGGCTTTAGATGAGCTAGTAACCCATCTGCTGTCGATCACTAACAAAAGCTTTATATTATCTTTTGTGTTTGACATACATATCTAGTATCTGAACTTCTTTAGTATGAAATTGACTGAGTTTTTTTCTTAATTACTTGTGCTTATTATATTACAAATAAGTTGAGTGCTTGATTTCAACTGTATTTTCTATAACAGATATTTGAATATAATGAACTCGACCTCAAGAGCATATAAGTTTCTCTGTTATGTTTGATATTAATTTATTTGTCGGTTAATAATTTTATTTATCTAAGTCTTTTTAATTAATTCACATCTTATGTATATATACTCTGTTTAATGTTATTAGGTGATTAAAAAGAGAAATATAAAGGATAGAACACATGATAACACAGTACATGCATGATATGATGAAATAAAAAGCAACTGTCGAAGAAATCAATACTTAATCCACCATACAATGTACCATATACAGAGGTTAGTAACTCAAACTAAATCACTAACAAAGGATAGAATGCATGTCTAAATCTATTAGCTTATATGGTAAACCAGAAACTCATATAAATTAGGATTAAACAACCTAGTGATTAGTATTATACATTTGTCTCCCTATGTATGTACGGACAATAGTCTATAAAAATAGGATAAATAATTATTATTAATAATCTGAAGACTTAAAAGCACATATCCTGAGTTTCTCACTAAATCCTAATGGAAAATCTTTTATTCTGAACAACCCTAGAATTTATTGAATCATATAAAGTTCAAACATAAGAAAAGAAAATGCACGAAAATACCAAACAATGTCTTAAAGGTTGTTGAAGACTTCTTTGAATACAACATTCATTGTCTTGCTTTGAGGCTTGCCATCTTTGTCAACAATCAACACTTTTAATCCCCTTTTTGATGTTACCCTCAACATAGCCACATAAAGCTGTCCATGAGAGAACACTGGTCTAAGTAAATAGAGTCTAACTTCTGAAAGAGATTGTCATTGGCTTTTATTGATTGTTATAGCAAAAGCCACACTTAAAGGTAGTTGTCTTCCATGCATCTTGAAAGGCAGTCTTTTATCTGATGGTATAATCAATAATCTTGAAATGAACACTTTATCACCAACCTTTTCACCACTAAGAACTCTAGCTTCTACCATAAAATCCAACGCTGGGTTATCTGAAGCCTGGTACCATTCATTAACCCTCATGTATGGTCTATATTTCTTAGCAACATCACATGAAAACTAATCTTTAGTCTTAGAGAATGATTGGGTAAACCAAACACCTTAATACTGTTTAGAAAATCAGTACCAAGAGCTTCATTATTAATTGAACCTATACCAGAAGGGTCTATACTATCATAACTTATATAAACATTTTCTTCACCTGATTTTTTTTTTATTAATGCATCTATCAAACTAAAACACTTAAAACGTATTAGATTTGGAAAAAGTGACTAACCATCCTGCTTATCTAACATATGATCATTAATCTTATTGACATCTTCATTAGTTGGGCATAAGATTTCTCGTTCTTGAAAGAACTTAGGTTCATTCACTTCTTGTAAGGAAGCAAAATCTCCATACACTTCCTGCCTAATCGCTTCTATTGGATCATTGGTGTCTGTAATTAGAAACTCATTAAGAATATCAATTAGAGCTTCACCATCATCTGGCTCTGAAATTTTTCCATCTCCAGCATCCAATATCCACTGGGATAATTCCCTAAGATCCTTTTCCTCATCAGCAGACAAATCTTTGGATGACAAACGCATGTTCTTTGTAAGTTCTAAAACTTTACAATGTTCCCAAAGATAAGATGAATTAAGTACAGCCAACACTATTTATGCTATGCCAGCTCCATGTATTATAGGAAGTACTTGTCTGAAATTACCTCCAAAAATAACCACCTTTCCGCCAAAGGGCTTGTTCCTTTCACTCCTAACTATATCATTCAAACTTCTATCTAGTGATTCAAAACAATGCTTACTCATCATAGGTGATTCATCCCATATAATAAGAGAGGCTTCCTTTACCAAATTTGTTTCTGATCTATGTGTTATTAAACATGTAGTGAACTCATCAGGATTTATAGGCATTCCAAACCTTGAATGAGTTGTCCTACCACCTTGTAATAACAAAGACACAATTCCGTTAGATGCGACATTAAGGACGATATCCCCTTTACATCTAATCGCAGAAGAAAGTGACCTCCATAGGAATGTCTTACCAGTGCCACCAAATCCATAAACAAAAAAACTCCACCTCTTTCATTAACAACAACACTGACAATGTCATCATAAATTTTCTTCTGCTCATCTGTCATCTTCAGAAATCTCTATCATGTCTTGATGAAAACCCTTCACGATCATAGCTACATTCATCAAGGATCAAAACATTTGAATTACGATTAGAAATACCAGCTCTATGTATTTGCGGCATAGATTCAAATGATTCCAGAGAACTCCCATTTCGTTTCAGTCGCTTGTCTATATCTTGTAGAGCGTTGTTTTTTTATCATCGTCACGAAGCACGAGTCTTGAATACAAAGATAAACATGACATCATTTAGATGTTTATAAATATATTATTATGTACCCAAATATAAAATATTAGTCAATTATATAATGTTTTGTACCTCGCTGATTGAAATATTGTCTCATATTATGCACAATATCTTCTGATAACAATTTCAAAGTTTGTGTCCATACAAATTCATGTTCAGTTAAGCTGAGACAAAGAAGCATAACAACAAAATGTTGACGTAAATAACTTCCAGTATTCTCAAAACTTTTCCTCACTAAATCATCAATATACTCTTGGTCATCTTCCAACAACCCACAATCATAACATGCCTCTTTGTAGTCCTTGTAAACAACATAATTGTAAGTATTTATATCTTCAAAAGACGTAGGACCTTTGACAATGTTCAATAGAACTCGCAGATAATAAGCAGCTTCTTGCTTATGGGAGCGTGATTGTTTCTACCAACACTAAAACCTTGTTTCCTTCGACTGAAATTCTTTTGGCTTTGTAAGTGTAGTAGTTTGGAATTTGGATGTAAGTGCGAGTTTGAGCAAAAGAGTCCACTTTATTCAACTCAAACCAAGCCAAGAACATAGTATTCTCAATGACTTTGCGATTCACCACTGCTTGCAGTTTCTCCTTGCCTTTGAAATAATTGTATGTTTCCCAGGAAGATGGAAAATTAACTTCTCAACATAGGTAGAACGATAATGTATGGGATATTTGAAAATTCTCCAAGCTCCTTCACAAGCTGATACATATCTATAAAATCAATATAAATATCCATTAGAGATGAAGCACATGTCATTAAATTAAAACGATCACTTAAACAGAAATGGAAAGCACCAAAAACATAAAAATACAAATGATTTACCTGCAGTCAAAGAAGTCTTTTATCTCATTCTTTTTTTCTGCACACCTTCTTTTCCATCTTGCACACCACCGTGTCCTTGTTTTCTAGAGGAAACAACGTTTACTCTAGAAGAACCAACAATCACTCCAGAAGAACCAACGTTCACTACAACACAACATGCTGGTTCAACGTTTACTCCAGAAGAACTTATGTTCACTCCAACACAACCTGGTGGTTCAATTGCAACAGTAACACGATATGCTCCTTTATTAATGTACTTAAATAAGTACTTTATTGAACCAGCTTAGTTACACCATTCAACATTAATATGAGCTCTGTAACAAAGAGAGAGTTTATTATTGTAAGGGATAACCCACTGTTGTCGCATTTAATACCATTTTTCAACAAAACGTGGAGATTGCTCATGTCTCTGATAAACCGGAAAACCCTCTTTATTGATTGTAGTATCTGAAACGTATGGTTTATGAAATAACTTAGAACATTTCCCATTTTCCCTACATGGCGAATTCATATTAGCAGCTTCACAAGGTCCATGAATCATCATATTCTTAACGACATTGTATAGATCAGAATCTTCAACTTTATCCAGAATCTTGGCTGAGTATCATCAGTAGTGGGAAATTTAGAGGAATGATGTATGAACATTAGTATATGAACGTGTGGCAAACCCCTTTTTTTGAAACTCGATGGTTTACATGATTGTAACAATTATAACCAAAAAAAAATTCAAGTCATTAGTATTTTATAATTTAAGGAAAATTTTAAATGTTCAGTGATGATACTTACATGAAACTGTCTTGCTGAGGATGTTCTTCTTTTTGTTAAATCATTCATCAAAGAATCAAGTTTCATCTTAAACATACTACAAATAATTTATGGTATGTCTTTTGGTTCAAACCTCGTTTCTTTAGAAATCTTGTAATTTTTGGTCATTTTGGATTGCATGTAAATGTGATGAAAAGATCAGGAAACCCAAAATGTCTACAAATAGCCGTTGCATCCAAATAGTTATTCTTTATGTATCTAGGACCACCTATGAAAGTTGCTGGTAACACATATTGTTGACCTCGTTCATTCATTTCAACTTTCCTGCATTTTCTGACTCTTTAATAGAATCATAACTATCTGATCGCAGACATGTCTGGTTAAGCCTCAAATATTGAAGTTTGTTAGACTTAATGGTTGTATAGCCATTAACTAAAAACTGCTGAAATAATCGCCTTAAATAAAGGAGAATATGAGACTCATCTTTTCGTTCTTGAATACTAAAAGCATAAAACTGTCTCATACTGATAGTATCATTTTTCAGTTTCTTAGTTGCTTTAGTGACGCCTTTCTTAAGACCAATTCTGAAACAATCTTCACCATAAAGAAATATCAGAGGATACTGTAGAGCGAGGTATGAAATATGAATTTCATCAATGCTTAAAATTCTTCATGCGCATTGTTGTAGAACAATATCTCTCTTATCCATTCCTAAATTAAAATCCCCTGGAATTGGTGCTGCAACTTCAGACGCTGTAGGAGTATCATATGTTCTACCATCCTTTTGTCGATCACTGACAATTTTAATATGAAAGGTTTCATCAGGATTTATATTAAATCACTGTTTAGCTGATCTAAACTTCTCAACATAGTGATTAACAGAATTTAACACTGGGATCAAAGCTTGGATGATTTCCTTCTTCAAACCTTCCTTTTTTGATCGTTGACCAGCTCGTTTTCCATTGCTACAATTAAAGAAATACATAAAAGCTTAAGTTATTGTTTTAAATCCAAGTCAGTCCAATGAAAGCCAAATATTAATATTTTCAGTATCAGTAATATAAAGCTGACCAAATTTGGCTTTCTCTCCCTGGTTAGGTGTTAAAATGCCCATTAGATGATAATTTTTACCTTGACGCTGAAACATTTGTGTTCCTTTCTTTTTTTTAGCTGAATGTTTAACCTTCCCACCAAGCGAAGTAAAAGAAAAAACATATTGTATGCCCTCGTATTGTTCTAAAAATTCTTGCTGAGTTTATCATTCCCAGTCAAAAGTTTCATAATAAGTTCAGGTGGCTTCTTTAAAATAAGGCAATTGAACTTGAACTTGCATACAACACAACTTGAATGTAGGTTTTCGTGTATATTTTCTCTTGTTTATGCGTTCACCATACCATATAATAGCTCCACAATAATCACAAGAGTGTGTTAGATCACCTTCATCTATATAGTCTGATTTTAAAATAGAAATGTTAGTCTATATAAATTTAATCGAAAATATAGTCATATAGAAAATATGAATAGTTTACCATATTCTGTATTTCTGATATGTTTTAGTCTTGATTTTAGGCATGGTTGAGGAGAATACATCTCTTAACATTGCTGCAGTTGATTTAACTCGTTCAGACTGTTCAATGATATTTGCCACTGGTTTATTGGTCAAATTGTTTTGCTGAATATGATCCACGTTTGGAGTTGCTTGTTCACTAACCGAATCAAATCCCAAATCATCATCATCCTCTATCGTGCCTTAAAATAAAAACGAAAATATGATCATATATTTTGTCACATCTCATATATTATAAATTTTATTATCTTACAATACATTACCTTGTGAAAAACTATCATAGTTTGAACAACTTTCATCAAATTCAGAATCAAATGGGAGTTCTTCTGGGATATCCATATAACGGAAGTCATTTAAAGAGCATTCAACGTTATTACTGAATTTTCCAATAGATGTGACTTGACTTGAAGATGATCTCATACAGTAATCATTTGGTGCTGTTAATTTAGAAACGATCAGTTATACATTAAAATCATGTATTGTTGAAAAAATTAGAAAATTCACAAAACATTTTAAGCCTTTACTAAAAACACAATACATAGTTGTCTCTTACTTGATTGAAATGGTTTGGGACTGGTTTTGTACCCATCACTATTTTCCTGATTCATACATGTACAATTAAAAGATCAAAAGTAAGAGATGAATAATAACTTCTGCAAAAATGAATATAGAAAAAATGTTTTATTGATTTTATAGTTACCAATACAGTTTCTTTTTCCAAATTAGGAGTTGTACACTCATCTCCTTGGACGAATTGTAACCTCATTGACAGATTACGATAAGTAATATATTGCATAACTCTGTTAAAAACAGAGACCAATGGTACACTTTGAGAAGTGGGTTGTGAAACCATATTATTAGTATTCCTTATAGAGCCTTCAGTTAACACACTGGGATCTAAATCTTTACGTGTACGTTTTCTACTTCTCATAGAGTGAACTGTGAATCAAACAATAGAAAACTGTAATACTTAAAAAAAGAATAGGTTGATCAAGTAGCTATTTTGTCAGATCATGTTACCTTGCTTATAGATTTTACAGAAACGAAGAACTGATTTTGTCAACTTCAGTTGGAATGTCGTGTGTTTTACTTATTTTTAGGACTTGTTAATATATTTTTAATAGAGATATTATAAGAATATCTTAGAACAGAATTTTAAATAGATTATGGTGGGATTGTATCATAAAATTTGGTATTAGTTTGTTATGTATATTATATTCAAAGGAATTTAGTAATTTCACGAATAAAACTTAATATATTGATAATATTATCAACCATAATAACATATAATAAGTCAACTGGGTACATCAACAATATCGAAGTTGTATAACATTATGCTAAAATATATTCTCGAATCCCTTATGTTATATTAATATTTTTTTGAGATATTCACCACTATTAATTTTTTTTAAAATAATTTAGCAATCTGTGTGAAACTATCACACTATTATGTGTTCGCATGTTTAGCAATTTATGTTTTATTTATAAAAATGTTTTAATTCATTTTGTTAGTATTTCAAAAGTAGTTTTCTAAACTAATGATATCATATGAGTTAGAATAATTGATTGGAAAGAAGTAAAATATAATAAGGTCAAGACTGAAAAAATGACATTCAAATTATTAATTAAATCCCATAAATTATTTGAAACAACAAAAAATACTAAAATAACTGAAATGCGAAAAAGTCTTGAAAGCTTTAAAAACACAAATCATATGTGGGAACCAATCAAAGTTCATGCTTATTACATTGCCTTCCATATAGGTTACTCCTCCTTAGAAGTCTCCTCCAATTTGATCATCTTGGTTGTCTGTGTCTTAGATGTTGAAGTAGTTTCAGACATATCATTTTCATTTTTCACCTTGGACTCTGGAGTCGTCCATTATTCAGTGGTTGCATCACTGTTGATGTCGATGGAATAAACTTTGAATTGAAAAAAATGCTAACATCAATTTTACAATATCTTACAACGTTATTTTCAAAATAAGATTATCACCTGATCACTAGAATTATTAGATGAAAATGGGTTAACGTGAGATGAATTGCCTCTTTTTGATTCGTCTCTTTCTGGTTCAATGGATAAGACGTCATTAGGAGACCAAGCTTTTCCAATCAAATATGTCTCAGCTCCATACTCAACATTGTCTTTGTTAACACAAACTCCCAGTTGAAAAGTCTTTCCTATCAAAGCTTTAATAGCTTCATGCAATGCCTCGAGATCTTCCATCTTATAAATTAGAATATATATATATATATATGTAAAAAGTTAGAATAACAAACATATGTTTTGTAATCTTACAAATTAACTAATAATATACCTCTTCTAAAGAACCATCAAACAACTCCTCAACAATTTTTCCCACGATGATTTCGACTTCCGAATCAAGTAACATGACTTTTGTCTGGTCGGTTTCATCTTTGATCATGAGATCCAATTTGTACCTATTTTAAATCATTATAAGAACAGTAAGTTAATAACCAATTGTCAATACGATAAAACTTTTATATAAATTATAAAGTAAAAATAATATATTACTTTGGTGCAACTAATGACACATTGCGACGGCATGTTTCACAATACCAAAGATGTTTCACTGGTGAATTGGTACTAACTGGTTGTGGTGACACGTTTTTGTCACTTTTTGTTGCAATTGTTGTTTGTACAACTAAAGTAATACCAAGCCCAATTAGTGTTGTTTCCAATAACAGTTGCTACCAGGAGACACTTTTCAATCTATTATTGTAGTAATGTTTTGAATAAAGTTGGAATATCGTAATTATTTAACATTGATAATGCAGCTAAGTAGTTAAGAAATCTTGAATCACCTCATTAGACATTCGAATCTCTGAAATAGATCTAAATGGAAAAGACAACCATTCATCTCTCTTTTGTTTGGGTTTCTTGCTGACAACCAGAATATCATCCCCTAGAGTGGTGACATCTAGTTCATTAAATTTGTTCCTAGATAATATTTATTATAATTTATTAAGAGTAAAAAAGAGAATAAAGTATGTTCATTTTGTACACCTTATAAAGAAGGTATATATTTACAATACTTACAATTTGGGCTGGAAGCAGTCAAATTGATCCCATGTTGGATTAATGATTACATTTGATGTGTCAAATGCATTAGTAATTTGCAAATCTCCTACAATACAAAAAATTGCTTGTGAGATTAAATCGAAAGGTAAAACATGTGTTCTGCTGGATTTGATTTACTTAAGGATATATAGTAGACATACCTTTGTCGAAACAGATTTTTGCAAATCTAATCAAACATAGGATCATTTCTCCTGCAGATTTTTGGTATGCATTAAAAACTTCCTGAGCAAACACGCCCCATAGACAGCATGGTATGGTAGCTTCACTGCAAGCCGTCGCTATTATTAGGTAAAACATGAATTTAATAAATTACAAAAATTCAGTTATAAAAAATATTAGTTTTGGTCAATGAGAAGAAATTCCAACTTCTTCGTCTCTTTGCCTTGTACTTGAACAGCACGTACTTCTCCAACCTCAACAGCTTGTCCAACAACATCTACATGAATAGAATAGACATATGTTAAGAATGTTGGACTGGTTAAGCTTTTATTTTAAAACTATTCATTTGACAAAATAATCTCTAAGTTCAAAATAGTTGATTAAAACTAACAACTAACCAATTAAAAAGTGAGTATTCAAAGATCCTCCCATAATAGTGTCAACCGTTGTCAAATCGATGAAAGTATCATCATTCTTGATATTAGAACCTTTGATGGAAGAGCTTCCATTGAACACAAGTTTGTAGGAATGATTAGTTGGTCGATATTTTCCTCCTGCAGCGGACACTGAAAAGTTCTCAATAGTCCTCCATGCACCGAAAGGGAACACACTTCGTACACGAGGTATCCATGTTCTTTTGCATGATGCATGTATTTTGGTTCCCTGCACAAGAAACAAACCACAGTTATTATTTTAAGTAGTAAATCTAAACATTCAAATAAAAACTACAATCATTTCCTAACATATATAAAATTCTTACAGTTTCTTTTGCCAGAATAATCTCAAAGGTTTCACCACCGATTTGTGAATATTGATTCCAGATGTCAATTGGTTTCGCTTAGATTTTCCATGTATTTTTGAATGGCCTCACATCTGAAAGCAAGGTTATGTGTAAAATGGGAGCCACAGAGAAAGGAAGAGTTACAATTTTTGCTTCAAAGTTTTAGTTGTGAATGCCAAAACTTAGGTGAGTGAATATTGTATTTATAATGTTGAGGGTAGGTTTATTTCAGATAGAAAATACAGTATAATATTAGTATATACCGCATAATTTGGGGATAAGGTGAAATTGATTCTTTTTGTTTGTTAATATTTTTAAGAAAAATACATAATCACTTGTTATTATCGTTTGTTTAGTTTGTTTAAAAAGATTTTTTGGCTGATAGTAATTATAATAATATTAAATTAGTTATCCAAAATTTATAGTTGTTTAGTTTGTTTAAAAGATTTTGTGGTTGTTAGTAATTCTAACAATATTAAATTGGTTAAGATTGTTTCTGTTTTTTTTGGTAGTGTAATGTGAAATTGTTTCTGTTTTCTTGTTAGCTTAATGTGTGGAAATTTATTATTTTTTCTAGTTAGTATTGGTAGAATGTAAGTTTTAAAAAACATAATGATTCGTCATTTAACTTGAAAATGCTTATAATTCCATTTCAAGTTTACAATTTCATTTCATACATCTACTCTGTAGAATATATATGAATCTGTTTTCATTTCTTTTGCAGGAACAACATATTTATTTTCATTCAAGATGAAGAAAAGTCATGGAGAAGAAGAAACAAAGTATTTATATATCAGATTGTTTCTATTGAGAACCTTCACAACTTCCATAAATTCAAACATGGAGAACATGAGGAGAAGAAAAATATATTGTAAAGAATTATAAGACAGTTATATTATGAAATGTCGATGATTCAAATATATATGGTATTTATACTTGAACATGTGAAAGTAAAGATTTTATTATTTCATACTTGAACATACGAAGATGAAGATTTGATTATGGATAGTTATTTTAATACATATGAAGGTGGATGATCCTTCTTAATTAGACGGTGAAGTTAGTTTGTATTGTTAGTCTAATAATAATTCAATGTTATATTTTCTAATGAAATCTGAATAGGTCCTAACTTTAATGACAACTTATTTTAAGTAGATGAAAAGTATGACTCTAAATTAATAGAGTAGATATTTTAGTAAACGAATTTGACCAGTTTTTAACTAATTTATCTCAAATGCGTTTTTGGCACGACTCATAATCGGTTATAAGAGAAAATTACGGTTTGACAAGTCCTACCGGCCAGTTTGATTTGGCATTCTAAAAACTGCCTTTAATAAATTAGATGTTAATAATATGTACAAAAATTAAAAATATTGTAAACATATAAACATATAAAATTATGCATATAAACATTATTAGTCAAAAATTAAACCAAATTACACAACACATATAGTAATACAAAACCATTCTAATAATGTAAATTAAGATATATTATTTTCAAACAATATATAACACAATATCTAAACTAAAATTTTTTACATTCTGCAAAATTATTCATACTTTTATAATAAAATGAAAAAGTTTTGCGCACATGTGGGTCTGTATCTTTTTAATCTTAAATATAGTCCAAAAGATCAAATTTTTAGTGGTCATACTTAATTATACACATAAAATTTGTTAAGAACTATAACTTTTTTAAAACTCATTATACACAAACAATACTTTTATTATACATAAATCAGTATGAAAATAACTTTACTCATGTAAGTTTATTTTTTAAAACATAATTACTCAAAAATACAATATAACAATGTATTGCAATAGTATCACTAAATTCATTGGGAGCGTTTCAAATTCGGCCATGTGATATATCATTTTCTAAGAAATCATATTCATTTATTTGAGGCCACATGTTTGTTAATTTCTTTGAAATTTTGTGAGATCCAAATTATGTTTTATAACTACTACCTCGAACTGATTAATAGCGGGGTTTTGAGGTTTTACCGGGTTCTATCACATTTTTAATTAACAATTTTTTTACTAAATCCAAACCGGATTATATACATGATGTCGGGTCTAGGAGTTCGACCAAGGATCTGATCGAATATGAAAACACAAATTGAAACTCAAACATTATAATAAAACAACTTTAAATTTTGTTTTTTCTAATAAAATTTGTAAATTCATGCAAATTTTATCAAAATGGTCAACATAAAAAAGAAGATAATCATACTTTGAAAGAAAGAATAAAGATATAGTAGTAACTTCTAAATTGAATAGGGATAAAATAGTGTAAATTGATGGTTAGAACTATGATACAAATATATTAAAAGAGAAACTCATTTTTAATTTTAAAATCAACAATTTATATTATTATTACATTTTAATAATGAGAAAACAATATTCTTCAATATAGAATACTATTAAATTACACATATCATCTTTAAATCTGTTTCGAACAAATACCACACTTTAAAAATGATAAAAATATAAAAACATAAAAACTCAATTTTTAATATTCGAAACAAAAGATATGATAATTTTTAAATCAATTTTGGATCAATAAGTGAAAAAACAAATCCGTGCTTTTTAAACGGATAAAAATCTAGTTTATAATTAGATTACATAATGTGGTGGTAAAAATTAGCTTGTAATGACGGTTAAACTAATCAACACTATAATAAGGCAAGTGAGTCTCCTCAGATTGACAATTATATTTTAAAAGTTTTGTGAAGACGCCACATCAATTAATTAAAAAACTTAACAATTTAATCAAAACATTCCATAATTACACATCAACTTCAATTATACTTCAAAAACATAAAGAAACAAAGGCTCCAACTGGTAACCACTAAAAGAACATAGAGAATGAGAAGGAAAAGAATGAAGAGGAATAAAATTAAAGGAAATTTTTTTACTTATGCTCCTTTACAAATTTGATAAGGAATAAATGTAGTCTATTTTTCCTTAAATGTAGAGGAATGTTAAGGAATCATAGGTAACAAATTTTCCTTGTAAATGGTACAAATTATAAGGAATGATAAGGAATTGATAATTCTCCATAATTCTTTGGTCACCATTTAGAGCCAAAGTCTCTCACAAAACAACAGCTAAATAATCATTCTCTCTCTCTCCTATCATTCTCTCTCTCTCCTATCATTCTCTCTCTCCTATCGCTCTCCAGATCTAAACGCCATTGTCTTTAGCTCTGGCGACCAGACATCGCGTGAACGAGCGTTCCAGCGCTGGAGGTGGCCTCTCTCTTCCCCTGCTCTTCCTTTGCCTTTTGATGCATTATCGTCCCTTCACTCTCTCTATTTTTCTGTGGCTCTAGGTTGAGAGGCATATCTGGCTTTCGTCTCCGTGCGCGAGGAGCTCCGGTTCCGGCAGGGTCAGCTTGGCTTTAGAGTCCGAAGTTAGTGTGTAGTGTGTTTCAGCCGTCATAGTCGGATTTTAGGGTTTCACAAGTGGTGTGTTCTATTGCTTGTAGATCCAGCAACGAGTGGAGGAGTAAGTCCGGCTTTGTTTCAGCTCAAATTTGAAGTTTCTCTTGTGGATTCTCTTCGGTCTGCAGCGAGGTGGCGGTGATGGTGGTGGGATTATGTCTTTGCATTGGTGTATTGGTGCGACTGGTACTCTTTGCTTCCATTGTGAGAGATTTGGAGCTCCCTCTAGCTTGAAGGTGTGCTTAGCCAGTGACTTCGGTGTGTGTTGGAGTTCTTGGTGGTGGTGTGTGGAGTAAGCAGTACGGCAGTGTTGGTGGAGCCGTCTATGACTCCGTCAAGGCTGTGTTGTGGCCTCTCTCTCACTGGTATCTCTCTTCCGGCTCATATCCTTTTACTTCCTTGGATCTTGTCGACATGTGTAAGGATAGCTTAGCTCTTGCGGTTTATGTGTTTGGTTGAGCCATTTGTCATTGGTTTTCAACATTTGACGGGGCTTGTTACTATCCTCCGGTTCTCGGAGGTGGCGTATGGCGGAGGTAGTGGTAGCTTCAGGTGGTCTCGAGGCCACCTCTTCCTTCAGTGACTTCATGCGGCGTTGTAGTGCCTCCCAGTGCCAAGGGCTTTTGTTTTGTTTGATTTTGGCAGTGCTACTTTCCTAACTCTCTCGCAAGTCTTTGAGCTTTCGGGTTTAGGTTGCTGCTGCTGGCTCATACCCGATTTCAGATTTCCGGTTACTGTCTGGTCTCCTCTTCGGGTTTCTCAGTCAGTTTTCAGGTCCTTGGCGGTGGAGACAATTTTCAGCAGGTTCCGAGTTCTTTGTAAGTTTGTTATCGAAGCATTAATCTCCTTCACTTGTGCTCTAAATTTGGTGACGGTTACAAGTTTCGATAAGTTCGTCGGAAACCAGCTACTCCGGAGACAACATGGGAAGACTCCGGCATCCGAGGAAACTAGGTTAATCTTTCCTATCTATGATTACTGTTAATGATTGAGAACGGCAACTGATCTCTCAAAGACTATGAATCCAAACTAGCGGAACGCACCGGGGATAGAGGTTGAGCGAAACTAAGTAATAGTAGGATTAGGAAAACTTTTGTTTGAATTGATGCTTGTAATAAAAAAAAATGAAAAAGTCTATCCCTGTTTTATCGTTCCAACTTCAGACGTACATGCTCAATAGGAATTGGAAAGTAAAATAAAGATAAATTGCGTGTACTTAGAAAAGTCACTACATAAAAAATTAAAAATAAAAGCGATTCAATCGATTTTGAAAGTTCCCTTTCAACTTTTTTGCTCTAATGTTATATATTGTCTAAGGTTCTACCATCTCTTATTCCCGCTTGGCGATATGTGAGTTTCCCTATATAGCTTTGATTCATGGAGAATATGTCAAAAATGATTTAAGATTTTGATTTTAAATGCAAAAGTATAACATTACTCTTATGGAAATTTTCTTGGAAGTCTTTTCACTGTTGGTGAAAGTCTGCTAAGCTTACTTTTGTAATTAAAAATCTAAACTTAAATAACATATGTATTGACCAGGAGACTAGAAGTCTTCTCGGTGGAGAAAACTTCCAGATTAGATTTCTCCACGAAAAAAATCTGAAAAAAAATAAAAGTTCTTTTTAGACCTGGTGAGGTTCATGTTTAATTTTTCAAAGTATACATCATTTCTTAGTGAGAGTTACCCACTTGTTCTTGACCAAGAATCATAAACTTGCTTAACTTTAATAAGCTTACAAATTTTGAAATAAAAAGTTGGGATTATGGAACGGAATAAGTGAAAGGAAAATGGTTTGTGTGTGTAAAAAATAAGAATGTGAAGATGTAAATATTGATTTTAAATACATTTAATGCTTGAAATTTGTTGTTCATGTTGGTTGGTGTATTGATGATAATGACAATGTTGTAAAGAAAAGAGAAAGATGAGGATGATTGAGTAAAACAACCATATTCAAAAAAAAAAGTAATAGCCTTTTCATAAATAATTCAAACTTCTAGGGTAAATATGACAAATTAAAATTTCAAAAAATCATCGATTAGTTTTGCATTTGACTTTTTGTTTTGAGTTATTTTTGAAAAAAAACTTGATTCAATAACACAGTTGTTATTGCAAGTTGTCTTAAAGAATCTCTAACCGCACTCTATTTTTATTATAAAATAAAGTTTGGAGTAAAACATTTCCAGTGATATTCTATTTTTTCGTTCTATATATAATAGAGTTAAAAATCAGTTAAGTCTGTAAATAGAGTAGTTCATTTATTTTTTTGGTTCATTATTCTATTTTTTACTCTAAAATAGAGTATTATTAGAGTATAACTCAACTTTATTATAGAGTTACTATATTTTGAAGAAAAAAATAGGGCAATCTATTAGAAATAGTCTTATAATCAATCGTAATTTTGGGAGTCATCTCAAAAATTTATTAGATTTACGTTTACGTCCTTGCTTTGTCCAAAAAGCTGCTTTGATGTTTTGTTTTTCATGTAATAGGTGGTTTGGAGTACAACTGAATCCTCAGTTTTGAACATTGATCTGAAGTGGTCTTTCTTCTTTTATTTTTGTTATTTATAAGCTCGGGCTGCATCACTGTTTCAGTTTGCTTAGTGCACCTATATCAAGTAGTGGTTTGTTACTTTTATCTACAGTTAGGCATGTTTGTGATGCTGGAAGTTTTATTTGTATTGGTAGTTCTTCGCCAAAACTGGGATGGTGAGATTCTTACCTATCAATCTATATATTCTTGGGGATTGTTTTTTGAGTCGGTCGATGATTTTTTACCGCAAGCAAAAGCATCTACAGATTTTCTCTACCTATACCAAATTTGAGTCTGAGAAATGACCAGCTGTCAACCGTGTTTGCAGTATCCGCTCTTCCTACTGGGGTAACTTTACAGGTTTTGTTTAAAGTTAAGAAAAAGTAAGGGCATGTGATATATCATGGTTTTACATGTTTACCATGATATAAATCATATTTAGAGTTTATATTTATGTATTTGGAGTTGTTTTAGTGTCTTTTCAAGTCTATATATGTTTGGGGCAACTTTAAAAATTTTAGAGCTTTTTGAAATGCAAAATTATGCATATGCGTCAAAAGTTTAACTATGGATGAAAAACTTTCTACCAGGCGATTTACCTCAAATTTGGACACAACATAGATAATTGAGTTAAAACTCTAATGCCACCGGTTTGAAGTTGATCTGACGACCAGATTGAAAATTATGCCCGTTTTAGTGAAGAATAGTATGTCTGACATGCGAGAGTAAACTGGTGAGTTTCGAGAGAGTATGTGGTCTTGAACTACAATACCTTAGTGTTTATCTTAATATATTTTTCACCAAAATTGTTCTTATTGCTTATTTCTAGAGTAATTAATTAAAAACTTGATCCTAGAATAGTTGACAACCGTGAGAGTGGTTTTACATTTGTATTGAATTATGCTGAGCTAAATGATTATTCACAGCGAGAGCTGGTCTAGATATTTAGTGAAGATATCAAATTGGTGTTTATTGCTTGTTTGATTTATTGAATTCGCAACGAAAGTTGATTTTTAATTAGAGTTTGGCGTCTGATTGTTTATCACAGCGAGAATTGGATAACATACTTTTGAATTCTAGTTCTAGAATTGCTCTTTATAAAACCTTCTACCTAATGATTGCAGTTTTGAATCAATTGTTTGATTTCTTTAAAGTTTAGTGTCTTCGCAACTGCTTCACAACCTATCTATCTATTTACTTTACGTATGCTTTACTGTTTTCATATTTATGGTTTAGCTTAGCTTGAAACCATAAATCTATTGTGTGATCCTCAATTCATGTAGATTTGATCTTTAAGTACTACGATGACACTTTTAAGAGAGTTATTTAAGGTTAATTTGCGCATATTAACATACCAAAAAAAGAAAAAGGATAAAAAAGAAGCATAGAAAAGAGGATGGATATGAACAAAAGGCTTCTTTTCCGACAATGAAAACCAAAGAAAATTTGAACTAGGCTGAGATAATGACAAATAATGTTGTAGAGAGGTTGGTCAAAGCAAAGAGAGTTCGGTAGCAGGCTTCTTGGTCTTCTTTCATGTCATTTTGTTTTGTTGAATTGATGTTATTGCTTAAAATAATATATTTTACATTTAAGTTCTAAACAAAATTATATAAAGTCAAAATTTTATAAAAAAAATAACTTGCAACTCTAAAACTAATATAAAATGTTAGCTTTAAACTGATGACACAAAAACATTTTTCAATTCCAAAACGGTGATGTTGTGCCAAAAAGAGGAAAATAGCAAAGCAAACAAGAAAACCACAAAACATTTTTAACTGAGATTTTATTATCCAAACAAAGAAATCATTAATCATTAGTTAAATCACAAACATAATCTTTTAAATGTGTGTGGCATAATTATATTTTTTTAAAAAAATTATGTAGAGCGGAGATATACTAGTGTAAAATTATGTTAGTATTTTAAGTAATCATGCATGTTTTTCAATTTCAAACTAGAATTTGACCTGCGCGCCCGCACATATTTTTATTTTTATTGTTTATTATATAGTGGTAGTATATGTTTTTAATATTTACTTATATCAAATAATTATTTAGTATAACACTCCTAAACATAATAATTTTATTTTATCTTTTGACTATTAACTGTATCACCCATATTTTATCATATATTCATTGTATTTATAAGAAAATATTCATCAAAATAGTCAAATTCATGTGAGTTTTACTTTTTATTATTACTGTTAATAATAAAAGAGCAAAATAAAGTTTTTAATAAAAAAATAAAGATGGGTTTGATCTTAAGTGAATCATGATAATAGTGAGTATTAGATTTAGCCCAAATTGATTTGTTTTTTAGAAAGTTCAAATTGATTTATTGTAACAGATTAGTCCGGGTACGAACTTACCTAACATTCGTCGGTCAGATTATGCAGATTTTATTAATAAGATTGTATTGTTTTAGTCATGATGATTGCTTTAAAATAGGAAATGTTTTTTGGAATTTTATTGATTTTAGAAAAATACAATCATATCTTTTGATAATAACTAACCAAATTAAATATTTTAATATATCTTGCATTTTAACCAATATGATAATTCATCAAATATGGTTTGTAATTTTTTTAACAAAAAAGGAACAAAAACATGTAAATGATATATTGGTATACATGAAAACAATAATTATATGAGAAACAATTCCTTGATAAGTACACAATGGAATAATCATGATATTTATTTGTTAGACTTTATGTTTTAGGTTTTACACAATTGGTGTATAATAGTAGTCAAATGAATCGTGTATTGTTGGATTTTATTCTGAAGACAAACATAAATCAAGATATATAATTGGTTTCTAAAATCGTTATATTTGGTTTAGTATGTTAATTTAAATAAGCTGATTTAATTATTATGCAGTTAAATAACGCTATTAAAAGGCAGTGACATAAAATTATAATTTTTTAGAAAAAATCAAAGACTATTTTAAATTTGTACCTCTGTTTTAATAGTATAGATTCCAACTCAATAAAATATCTTTATAGCTGTTTTGTTCTCCAGGACAGATATATAGTTTATTAATTGACGAATATATATCATATGACAATGTATTAAAACAAAAGCCAATTCAAAATTATCAAACTTGAAGACTGAACAGAGGAGGAAGATCAGAGATAGTGCGAGATGAAGAAGAAGAACATGATGAGAAGAATCGTTTGAGAAAACGAGAGATAAGATTGCTACAATCACAACTGTTATTCTTCCTCATCTTCCTTAGATTCTTACCAATTCTCATTCTTATGCAAACCACTCTAATCATAATCAACGGTCCAGATGATCTCTTTTTCTGTTGCTGTTGTCTTCTCTTGTGGTCTGCTCGTTCAAGAACCTTCTGAATTAGAAATTGAGATCTTCTGTGAATTAACTCTTGGGATCATCTTTTTCCATCTTTGTGTTCTCGTATGGATTACTCTTCACCATCAACGACATTGATAATCCTTTTTGACTTTTTTTCCTTTTAGGTATTTAGAAAGATTGTGCAAGCTAATACCATGAAGTACCCAACATATATAGTGAGAGGAAGCTAAAGCGAGTAACAGACTATGTGAGGATAATTAATTATTATACATGATGACTAATCAAGATTTGATTTAGTTTTAATTTTCTTACTCTTTCAAAAATTATATTCCAGTTAATATTTGGATAAATGTTAGTGGAATAGTCGTCCCTTTATATGCATGTTTTATCAAGGCTGAAACAACTTTAGAGGCTGAGAAATTTTAAATTTAGCTTTGACCTCATATATATAATTAAAATATTAACCATTTGATATATTATTTAATTATATCATTATATGTTAAGTTTGCTTTACATTTTGCTTTTCGGTGCATTAACTAATATGACATTACTTGCAGTGCCTGTAACTCTTGTATTTTAAAAACATCTGTATTACGTTTAGTCAAAATAATATGCCAGTTGATATCTGGATAAACTTTAGTGGTGTAGTCCCAGTTTGTTTGATATATGCATGTTTTATCAAGATTGAAACAACTTTAGAGGCTCCCATCAGATGAAAATATAAAATTTAGCTTTGACCTCATATATATGATTATAATATTGACCATTTCATATACTAGTTGATTATATGTTAAGTTTTATCTACATTTTGCCTTTGGTGGCATTTATTTGACACTGCTTGCATGCATGTAACTCGTTGTATACAACATCCGTATTAATAATACTTTCACATGATATTTCATTTTTAAAATATATAAAATGATTAAAAACTAAAGAAAGGTGTGACACTCTTTCATATCTAGTATACATTTTTTGAAAAGTTCCAACAAAACTTTGCCATTTAATTAGTAGTTCAATATCTTTTAAATAAATAGAAAACTGACATCAAAAACCCGTTCTATTAATAAAAATAATAAAATATAAATATTAGTGTTTTATATTTTTATAGACTCCGACCATTTCAGCTATTAACAATAAGATATCCTATAATGGAAGCAACATTATAAGGAAATTGAATAATACATTAATAATATATTAATTATGCAGGTATTTATTATAAATAAATACTCTCTCCGTTTCATATTACTTGTCGTTCTAGGTTTATGCATACATATTAATAAAATATATGATGTTATATATTTCCAAAATAAAAACACACTTATCTATACAACTAACCATATTCAACCAATAGAAAAATAAATTGGAGAATCTTATTAATAAATTTTGCATTGAAACTTTAAAACGATCTTTATTTTGAAACGAAAATTTTTTTCTACAACGACAAGTAATACGAAACGGAGGGAATAGTTACTGTAACTTTGATTCATAATTATGTCGGCACATTTATTTATTTTATTCTTATTGATATAAGGTTCAATTGGTAACAAACCCGGATTTTGTTTTACCAAGAATGATATACATTATCATTATATGTAAAATGAGAGATCTTTGGCAAAAAATAGTGTATGGATTTGGTGAATACATTATCATTATATGTAAGATGTAAGAAAAAAATACTAAAAGGAAGAAGATAGTGAATTTAAAGGCTATATAATTAAGGGTCTGGCTGGTTTTTCTATTACCACTCGTAAACACAGATTTTTCAGTTGCTAGCGGTTGATGGCGTTTTGCAGCAATCACAAAAATATTACAAATCGTTTCAAACCCCTCCAAACCTCATCAAATCAATAGTTAGTTCTTGCTAGCGTTTGCGGTTATGAACGGTAGCAAGTAGATAAATAAATATAAAAATATTTTAAAATTTTTATTTTAAATTTTAAAATTAAATTATTATTTATTAGTAATATATATATTATATTTCAATTTAAATTCACTAACAATATCATTTTATTTTATAAATACTTTAAACTAAAACTATTCAATATAATTTTTAAACATAAATATATATATAATACATATATAAATGAAATAAATATTCTTTTAAAAGTTCTAATATAAATCCTGAAAATAAATTTTATTGAAATTATGACTTTCATTTAAATTAAAAATGTAATATTGTTATTAATGATATTGTATTAATAATTATTATATTTTATCATAATATTATGTTTTTAATATTTTTATAATGTTATAATTTGTTAAAATTGGTAATTTATTATTAAACCGCTTCAGTATCTCATAATCAACCAGTCACAAATATCTCGTACATGAAATAATTTCTAACAGATGAGCCAGCCGTACGAATGGCTAAATAACACTAGAATTTGCAGCAGTCTACATCTACAAATAATTGCAACCACAACCATTTAGACCCTAAGAGTATGTGGGATACAAAAGAACGAACTAATGAATTCTTTGCATTTGAGAAATATTTTATATCTATTCTAAAATAAATGATAAATAATATTGTGATAGAATATTTTAATATATTTATGATCAAATTAAAATATCAAAATGACATCAAAGTTGTAACTAAACTATAGTGGAAGACTATTTAATCAAAAAAATATGAGATTGAGTGCGCTTTAGAGTTATAACAAAATATAATAATTAGAATTTACAATTAACATGTCAAAAGAGATGGTAGATAAAATATTGTGATAACTGAAAATTTTAAGATGGATTTTTTTGGTTATTCATTGTGTGTTTTTTAATTAATAATTAGTGCAAAACTATTTAATAGAATGAGAAATCCTTCTAAAATGATGTATGAATTTAGTAAATACATTAGCAGCATATTTAAAATGAAAAAAATAAAAATATTGAAGAGAAGAATATATTGAATATAAAAATATAAAGATGCATAAAATGTGTGTATAAAAATGCAAAATAATGTCAAAATATACACGATTATAATTTTTAAACTCAAGAAATATTTAACTGTGATAAAATGTCAACATTTTTGAATTTCTAGTAAACATTTAACAATAAAAGTGAAAGAAAATTCTCCAAAATTGAATTTTAAATGTAAATGTTATATATATATATATATATATGTTTAAAGTTCAAAATACAAATAAATATTAGAAAAGGTTAAACTCAATGGTTTCAATTTGCATCTAAATTAAATAAGGTGATATATAAAGATTTACATTAAAAAATTGATAGTTAATTGTTAATTTTGCTTTAGTTATTCAGCCAATAATATATAAGAGGAAGTGTGAGAAAAAAATATAGTTAGCTAATAAAAGATGTTCAAAGAGCGGAGACATTTACCACACATATAAAATATGAAAAAGATTTAAGAAAATTTTGACAATAGAAATTATCATAATATATATATATATATATATATAAAGACACAAAATATATAGAAAATTAGATAAAGAAAATGTGGGAGGAGCCATGGGGTCTGATATGGTGTCAGTTGAAGAATGAGTCAACGACTCATAGGCGGCGAGTTATTAACACTCAAAGGCTGTTTTCATGTTTTTACTACAACATAAGGTAGTTTCAGCTACTAAGGTACTTTTGCAACTAAAACCAAATAATTGTTAACTACGTTAATTCATGTGACCAAGATGGTTCCATATTTTCTTTCTTTTTTACCCTGTAAATAATATTCTTTTCTGCAAATCATTTTTTTTTACCATTATAATTTCATCTTCTCTTTTATTTTATGTATCACTGACTTACTTTTTTTATTGCAAATCTACATATCCAAAAAATCAATGCAAGCTTATCTGCTTTCTCTCTTTTTGTTTCCCAGATATGTGATGAAGCGGAGATACATCGGAATCAATGGCAGATATTCTTTGATCATCGACACATATTTTCCAATTCTTTCACGTCTTTGGTTCATGTATATAAGAAACAAATTGATAAGAATTCAAGTGAAAACAAGTAACTCGTAAACCTCCATTGTTCCTTCCTTTATGAGCGTCTGAAACCCCTCGTCATCACCAGCTCATTCTGAAGTGATCCACCACCAAACAACAATTCACCATTGCAGGTCGCGAAAGCTCGATGAGCAACAATGTCCACTTTGGCTTTATTTCACATTTGGTCTCTCAGCGTTTGAGTATATTCATTTCTGCCCCTAAAGTTGCTGATTTTCAAATATATCCCTTTCAAATTGACTCCTGAATTATAATTGCATAGACCAGACCTTCCATGATTACACGAACGAGTCCTTAAACTTCTGGATGTTTTCTATTTGGCTTTTAACTTTGCAAATTGCAGAAATAGCCTCTTAATTTAGTGTTAAACTTTCAATTATTCACTCAAAATATATCATTGTAACAAAGTAAAAATATTCCATTAAACTTCCAACATAGTTGTTAAACAAAGTTCCAAAAGTAAAGCATTTTGAGAAAAGATTTATTTTGTTATTAAGTTATGTTCCTCTTCACAATTAACTTGAGAATCAACTTCATAATGCTTTGTATAATGATATGAAAGTCATATTCTACACTACCATATTTGTTGTACACTACCAAATTTGTTGTCTACATGTACGCCATCAACCTTTAATGTACACATGTACACTAATGAATGTACACATCTTTACAATATGTTGGATATCTAACATGTATCTCAAACATATGTGTACATGTAAATATCTGAGAAAATATAATATGTATATTGTACATGTTAGCCCTTGTCGATAGTCAAAAACATATATGTACATGTAAATTTCTTTTGAAAGTAAATATGTTAAACATGCAAACACCTTTAGATGTGTTTAAGAAATAATAAAAACTTTTCAAGACCTAGCTTTCAATGCATAACCATGTGTGCGTGTGAAATATTTTCCGCAAATCTTGTCTCATCAATTTGTTTCCATGTTGAAAGATTGTTGTTTATTGTACAATATGATTTTTTACATCCCATGTCGTGTACATGTGTACATAGAAGGTGATTGGAAATATGTGGTGTCATTATACACATATAGATATGCAAATATCGCCAACGTGTAAAAATATATTTTACTATCCATGTGTACAATACAAAAAATCACATGTACATCGATTCGTTGTATGTTGCTAAAATTTTGATATTTAATAATTTTAATAATTTTGAGTATAATTGCTAAAAAGATGCATTTAGAGGTTTTTGGTACATTTATTTGTTCATTTCATTTTATAGGGTCTAAAATGCAAATTTAGAGATTTTAGGTTAACTGAGTTAAGATGACTTATTTACAAATCTGAAAGTTTTAGGGCAACAGTGGAAATAATTAAATTATAAGGACCACATATGAAAATTAAGGAAACTTAGAAACTCAATTTCAAGGTTCAACAATGGCGATCTAATCTCGGATGCAGTGACGGCTTCCCTTTACGGTCCATCGGTGGTACGAAGAGAGGCTGAGATCACCACGAAGACCTCGTGGGACAACGTGGAAGAGAGGCTGAGGGAACAACGTAGAGGCTTCCTATCGGACTTGAGATACTGTATAAGAGAAGATTTGTGTAGAAGTAATGAGATGGCAGTGGAACTCGTTGTACCTGTGAATTGCGGTGGATAACTTGTCGAAACAATCATGATGTCTATGGTCCGTGACGGTAAATCGGTCACTATTTACTGAATTTGTTGCTCAGTCTGAATTTTACAAAGATAATCTTTTGAAAAAAGATTGGAAGTCAAAGATTTTAAAATGAAGAAGATGAGAAAGTTTCAGAGATAAAAAAATATATAAGAAAATAAGAGAGAGAGATGAAAGTGGGTCCTACTACTTACAATATAGTTATGTTTTAATTTGAAAAACTGAATGATATGTAATGAAGTTAGAGAAAAGTGTGTCTGCAGAAGAAATTGTCTTATTGTGTTATTAAAAACTTAAAAATGCCTCTGAGTGTAATTTTTTCCTCATACGCAATAGTTTGGTTAATGAAACCACCCTTGCCTTAGCAAAAACAAGTCTTCATTGGCCATTATGTTATATTTTTAAAGTAAATAATAAAATAAATTTATTTGATCAAATTAATTGTGATATTTTTTAATCATTTTGTGAGAGAGAGGATGGGTGAGAAAGAGATACAAAACTTAAATGAGTGAGATAAAAAGAAACACAAAAACAGACAAAGTGAATATACAAAAAATTATAGTCTACTTATACATCTATAAGAATTTCTATATTACAATATATTAATTATATTAATATCCATAACATATATGAGAAAGTCTACCTAGTAGTCATTTATCGTAGCTGATGCATTTACTTTGTACGACATGTCTGCACAAAAGTCAACATGAATATAATAATTAGAAAACACTCAATGTTAATGGGGAAAATTGCCCAAACCAACCTAAAACTTGAATTCAAATGCAAAAGTGTACCCAAACATCAATCAAATGCAAAAGTAACCTAAAAGGGTAGTGAGATTACAACAAGCCTCTTACGACAAAAAAAAACTGTATGCGTTTTTACCTTCATAGCCTATTTAAGTCTTCTGTGTTTTGTAAGTCTTCTGTGTTTTTTAAGTCTTCTACGATTTTGTAAGTCTTCTGAGAAGACTTACATGTAGGTCTTCTCGTTTAGTAAATCTTAAAAATAATTAATAAATTACATAAAAAATATTTTGATGTGAGAAAAATCTAAATCATGTAATAATAAATATTTGTAAATGATATAAAATAAAATCTAGTAAAATTGGATTATTTTCAACATAGATGAGTGAATGTATCATCTCATGATATTCTTTGGTCTAGGGTTTGGAAACATATGTTCTAGTATTGTATGTATCTTTAGGGTTAGATTTTGGAAGCCTAACTAATTTTTTTGAAAATTCGTTTTTTACATATATTTGTTTAGTTTTGTGTATATTAAACAATTTTGGAGTTGATTTTAAGTTTAGTGTAAGGTTTACTGATATTTAGTTTGTCTTTTTGTTTAGGGTATTCGAAGACTTAAGTCTCTTAAACATATTACGCTAGAAGACTTAAATGTAAGTCTTCTCGACGTATTAGGGTGTAAGAGACTTCCCCGTAAGTCTTCTCGCTTGTTTTTTGCCAGAAGACTTACCCGTAAGTCTTCTATACCGAACCGGTTGTGAATTTTACCAATTTACAGTTAACCTAACCGGATGTTTTACCGGACATATAAATACTATTTTTTTATTTTTTCTTTATTAATTCACTATTTGCTGGTAAACCACGGAACCCTAGCCGTTTCTCTCTAAAGGCGATACCGAAGACGATTTCCACCGTTTCTCGTTTTCTGTCGTTTTTCACCGCGCTAATCTCTTTCTTTTATCGAATCTCTTTCATCTTTCATGTCGGAATAGTATTTCTGGAGATTAAACTAATCCGCTTCCTTTTTTTCAGATCCGAAACCGTTTGTGTTCCGTTATTGTTATCGTTGAGCTCCGCTGCTGGTAAGTTCTTACTCTTTGGTGTCGAGTCCAGGTTTTGACTTAAGGCAAAGTTTTACGAAGTTTCGCCGCCGTTAGACCATAAACGTGATAGTCTGACTTCTTATTTTACTTCGAGTTTTGCAAATCTGCTAACCGCTACTGTCGTTGCCGACCCTAACTTCACCGCTTTAGCTTCCGACTGTAAGTTCTTTAATATGTTTGTCTAGACTTTGTGGAAGTCTTTGAGGAAGTCTTCGAGTAGGCTTCTCGGAGAAGATTACTGGAAGACTTCGTAGAAGACTTCCAGTTATTATTATCCGGGAAGCCTAGTGGAAGACTTACTGGAAGACTTACTGGAAGACTTACTGGAAGACTTCTTTGAATCGTACCCAGAAGACTTACTTGGTCAATTGCGAAAACTTGTAAGTCTTCTGAGAAAGTCAAATTTCTGACACAATTTGGTCAATTGCAAAAACAAACATGTTTTTCTAGAATACTTACTTGTAAGTTTTCGCGTTTTTTTTTTGTTAACAAAGAAATATTGGGAGACTTCCAGGAAGTCTTCCCACTTCCATATGACTTGTTTGAAAAAGACACCAAGAAAGTCAATTGCAAAAACTAACCTGTTCTTTGACCAGAAGACTTTCATATAAGTCTTCTGTAACTAGAAGACTTATATGGAGGTCTTCAGGACGAACAAATCTGGGTAAAAAATCGATTTCATACATTTACAACTGAGATAACTTGTGTAGCTTCTCCAATACCACAAAAAACGACCAACTTGAGCGACCCACTCGTTAATGACCAAGAACCATGGGCGGCCCACTCGTTAAATGCCTCTATGAACCTTACAAAATTTTGAATCAAAATCTTCTGTATTTTTGGATGAATAAAGAGAGAAAGTGAAAGAGATAAAGTTTTTTAAGCATTACAAACAAAAAAAGAAAGTCAAAATCTATTTTTAGAAGCATTAAAAGCTTCAAATTGGTTGTTCATGGTGGTTGGTGTATTGAAGCCAATGACAATATTGTAAATACTTGATGAAGATGAGGCTGATATTGTAATACACACGTTTTCGAGAAAAAAAATTATTAAATTAATGGCATTTTCGTAAATTATCTGAAATTCTAGGGTGAAAAGGGAAAATCAAAATTTCAAAAAAATCAGGGGTTGGTTTTGCAATTGACTTCAAGTTTTGAGTCACTTTTGCAAAAAACCCATGTTAATGGGCATAAAAATAGTAATAAAAATAAATATTACCATCTTTTCAGTATATTCATATGGTTATGAATGAAAACATTTAGAGCGAGGCGATTTTTATTGATTTGAATGAAATATGCAAATATCACCAATCAAAATAATATACAATTTGCAAGATGTATTTGATAGAAACTGCACTTGCCAAACAATTATTTTTGTTTGGTCTACTATCTAAAATACATTACTTGTGTTATGATAACTTCACTTTTGATGCGGTTCGGTAGCGGTTTTCATTTTCTTTGGCGTTTTTCATTTTTTATGTATTTGTTAATATTTAATTTTAAAAATATAAAATTATTAAGAAAAGTTACTGGTTAATAATTTAATTAATCGATAAAACTATATTAAAAATAAACACTTGAACAATCAAAACTATCTGAACTATTCAGTCAAATTCACCAATCATATATTATCCCCCATATTTATTTTAAACGATATACATATTAATTTATAAATAAGATATTAGTTATATTTAATTGTAATTAGTGTTTTGAAAAAGAGATCATATCAATCGTTCGAACTGGTTAAACTGTAACTCATTCATCTATCTGATTAAAAGAAATGTTTTGAAAACTGGAGTGGACCTTCACTCAGTGTTGTAGCTGGGTCTGAGACCGGTCCAACCGGTTCAACCGAATTTTAAATTATAATCTAGTTTTAAATTAATTAAATGTATATATGTATAATAACTATAAAATTATTTTGATAAATTTTACTTAGAGAGATATTTAAAAAATAATATGAAATTTTATGATCTTTTTTATAAAATTGTGAATTTCTTATTTTTCTTCAATTTGAAAATTGAGTTTTCATATCGAATCGGGAACCAATTTTAGCGAGTTTGACCATTTTTTTATCAGATTTGCCGTTTAACTCAAATCCGATTTTTAGCCCAACCAAGAACCGGTTATAAGAGCTGTCACTATCCAACGGCTGGTCCGGTCTTGTTTTCAAACATTGGCTAAAAGTGTTAAAATCTGTATTTAAGTTAACAAAATGGTCAAAAGTGTTTAAACTCACTAAAACCGCTGACTCGTAGCTTTATTCGATTAAAGGTTTTGTTTAAACCCGTCTTTTGAATTAAACCAGGAAAAATAGTGAAAAATCATTCATACTTTTCAAAACCAGTGATTTAGTTCAGTACCAAAAATTTAATAGTTACATAATACCTAAAATAGAAATTATATACTCTAATTTTTAATTATATATATATATATATATATATATATATTTGAAATTTTATTTCAAATGAACTTCAATATTTATATTATAAAAATATTATAACTGATGACAAAAAATATATTATAACATTATTACTAAATAAACATGTTTAATTTTAATTATATTATATTTATTTTACATTACTTTTTTCAATTAAAACTACATTGTTTTTCTAATCAAAACTGCATTACTTTTTCAATAAAAAAACTGATCGATCGACCGGTGACTTGTTTTCTATCCGGTAAAGGTTTTAAAAAATATTATGCTATTATTAATAAGCAAACAAGTTCAATTTATAATTGTATTTATACATTTATTTTACCTTTTTCAATCAAAATCACATTATTTTTAAAAAATTAATATCGCACTACTATTTTATCAAAACCACACTACTTTTTTATGAAATCCGCACTTGTATCGCAAACTGCACGAACCACAGTTGAACTGTACCGCACTTTAATTATGCACTGCTTACATTATTAAAACCGCGGTTACCATTTGAACCCATAGATGAAGTTTTTTTTGTTGTTCCATAGTGTAAATTGTTTCCAAAATCTAATACAAAAAAAATACATTGATAAAATAATATTTAAAAATAAATAAAACCAAAGTTAAAAATATAATTAATCATTGGTATTTTTTCTCTCTTTAATTAAATTATTAAGACATAATGATGTATTTTTAAATACTTGTGTTTTAAAGCAAAACTAACTATAATTTGTAAGTCGATTCACTTGCTAAGCAACTAAGCCTTTGCTTATCTTTTTAAACAAATCATATGAATTATGCTCTTTTATCATGTGTTTCTTCTTTTTCTAAAGGAATTTTTGTATTTAGATTTTTTTTGTTAACACATCATTCATATTGAAGAAAAAAGTCATGAACTCTGATTTTGTAGATGTCTTGTTTCTTAGATACCACCAGACTGCATTTAGACTTCTTACATTCACAAGTTTTGTTCAGATTGCCCTCCCCACATAGCATCCCCAATTTTAGTGAGGCGGGCAAAATACTGATCAAAATCTGACAGTTGATTAATGGATCGTCCATTTATTGCTGTTTGATGAGAACCGACAAATTAATCTTTAGCGATTTTTTATTTGGATTGCAAACAATCTTCAATCATCAACTTGATCCACGCCGCAATCAAGTGGTTGTTTGCTAACCAATCTTCATGATAGTGGTTCTTATCATGTCGAGGTATAGAACCATCAAAAAATCTAAATTTCTTTCGGCAACTCAATGCCATACGAAAGCTGTAATGCATCCTACCACTCAGGCTAAGGGGCTACCCACGCCCACTCACTTGGCCTGTGGCCCCATCCCGTCTGACGGGCGATACATTAATTTTTTAGAGGCTCGAAAGTCTTGTTTACTGATCCTGCAATCACCACATGACATTTCCCCGTGTTTTAGCCTCACTTACATGGTATCGCAAATCACTTCCTGATAGGTCACTCATCTTTCCACTACTCCAGCTCGAAAGTCTTAAATAAGATATTTAAGAATTGTCTCTTAACTTTTTTTAGTTAAAGTTAAGAAACGGTTCTTATATTACGCTAAGAATCCCGTCCTAAGAATCCTGCAATAATCATGGCCTAAGGGAACTATAATATAGAGAGGTGTTTTTCTCCAATGTATTCATCTATTTATGTCTCTATAATAGGTACCTTTTATTTATAAAAGTTACAATAAAACCCTATTTAATTTTAATTATAAGATTTTTATAAAGTATAATTTTGTTTAAACTAAATTTTCATTAAAAGGGTATTAGGTAAATAAAAAATGTGATTGTATTTTTATAAAAACTGTATTTCTATAATAGAAAAAAAAGTATGACTCTATAATAGAAAAATGCTATTTTTTCTCTATAAATAGAGGAAAAATAGCAATCTCTATTTTAGATTAGAAAATAAAAAAAGTATTACTCTATAATAGAAAAATGCTATTTTTTCCTCTAAAAATAGAGGGAAAATAACAATCTCTATTTTAGAGGAGAAAAAGATCAGTTGAAAAAATTTTCTCTGTTATAACATTTAGAGGTGGATATAGCAATGACTTGGAGATGTTGTATATATAATGCCACAAAATGAAGGAGGAACCAACTATAAAATACAGAAGCTTCCTTGTGAAAATATCCAACCTTTACCCGAAAACAATAACTATAACATTCCATTGATTTTACCCACACAAAATGAATCAATTACCAAGGTATCAATTTATTATTAAAATAATATTTGAATTCCACATTTAAATCTTGTTTAAATACATAGTTGAAATTCACCATCAACCGTTGTAAATAAACATTATAAGTAGCCCAATTTTTTTCACAAATGAGAAAATCAAAATTTTCTCACTTTTGCTTTCTATTACATATAGGTTTTAGATATTTTCATAGCACTCTCTCTTGTTTTGAGACTTGGACTCAATTTTTGGCCATGTTCTCGCAGTTTTTCTCGCTTTTGAATCATGGAGCCTCTTATATAATATTTGTTCTTCCGATTTTTCCAAAGTATCTGACGTCATTTTGAGATTTTGTTACTTGAGCGTTAGAGAACCATGCAAACCATTTTTAATAATGTTTTTTGGGATTCCGCGTATTTACTTATTTAACACGAGATCTGCCTTCAAAAATCGAGAAAACCTCTACATAAATACAAGTCGCGTTCATGTTAGAAGGAGGTGAAAGAATACTTATGCAGGACCGGCTCAACATTTATTTGGACCTTGGCCGAAAAAATAAAGCTCTTAATATTTATGTTAATTTTAAAATTTAAATATATTTTAGTTATTTATCATAAACATTTTTATAAATTTGTGATGAAAAAAATTTATATATATGTGAAATATCTTAAGGCCTTTTTCAACTATATTTAGTGAATATTTAAAAAAAAAAATGAAATTATGTATATATAAAAAATATTAGGCTTTTTAACTATCAAAATATGGAGGTACTGTTTGTCACCTCATATTAGCCGGTCCTGTACTTGTGAATACGTTTCTCAAGACGGGTCATGTGTAATAAGAAAGACAGAAAATATATAAATATGTACATTAAATCATTGGAGAATGAGTGCATAAAACGAGCAATATGGCTCATAAATTATATGTTGATTTTTTTTTTTTTTTGAAACTTAGTTATATGTTGATTGTTGAACAAACAGACGTGTGTCAACGGTTTTGTGGTTCGCAAACGTTTACATTATTAGAAGGTAAAAAAAGACAGAGATATCTATTTATTGTTTGTTTTCTTTTGTGAAATATACAAAAAACCATATATATCATTAACCAACTTTCGTAAGATTATCGCGCAAACGACATCCTTTCATGTTATGTTAAAAATTATTCACGTTTTGTACCAAAAAAAAAGGTAATTACTTCAGATGATGATGTAATTAGATGGAGGGTTGTTTTGCATTTGGTTACTTTTTAGCAAATAGTAGTATCACTTTTCTCTCTTTGTAACTAATTCCAACCTACTTGTTGTATAATGGTTTAGGACGAGAGCAAACTACCAAAAAATATCTTGTATAAATGCTTTGCAAAAAATCAAGAGAAATTTCCTTAGATAGCCCATTTTAGTTTGTTTGTCACAAAAATAGCTTTTAAGGAAGAAAATGACCAAAATGTTTTTTTAGAAGCTAAAAAATTCATTTATATGCATTTTTACCCCTAGGGTTAACTAATTTGGACTTTAGGGTTTAGAGTAAAATGGTGGGTTTGGGGTTAGGTTTCAAATTTCAAAAAAAAAAAAAAATCAAAATTTCAAAAAAAAAAAGTCTATTTTGGTCATTTTATTTTTTGAAGGCTATTTTGTGATAAAAACTTAAAAAGGAGTATTTAAGAGAATTGTCCAAAAATCAATTGTCGAATAGCTGTAAATTTTAACATTGATGCTACCTATCCCCCAAATGAAAGACCATTTCCTTTGGGTTTATTTTTACAAAAATTTATTAATATTGCAATTTACATTATTGATCATATTTGCTGAGATATCGTATCTTCATCATCCATCATATCCCATAATCACAACCCACACGTTTAGGGAGTTGGGTCAACTAGTACATCAATAATTTATTTAATTTCTGATTTGTATTTATGTATTGATATATGGACAATTCTCTTAAATAGCATTTTTTAAGTTTTTGTCACAAAAATAGCCCTCAAAAAATAAAATGACCAAAATAGACCTTTTTTTTTTGAAATTTTAATTTTTTTTATTTTTTTTTGAAATTTGAAACTCTAACCCCAAATCCACCCATTAACTCTAAACCCTAAAGTACAAATTAATTAATCCTTGGGGTATAAATGCATATAAATGCATTTTTTAGCTTCTAAAAAAATATGTTGGTCATTTTCTTCTTTAAAAACTATTTTTGTGACAAACAAACTAAAAAGGATTATCTAAAGGAATTTCTCTTGATATATTCTAGTCATATAATTTGATATAACATCTTTTCTTATGAATATACAGAACTATTGTTCTACCTCTTTGAATTGGATATACAAATGCAAACTTTGATTTGGTATGAATGTTGTGGAATGAGAGGTCCATCTATTTGAATATTTGTCTGCCAACTGTGGAAGTGAAAGTGTTTTTAATATGCAAGTCACGTAATTAGACATAACAGTACTCTTTGAAAAGTGTACTGAGTGCCCGATTTACCCAATCGTGAGAGATTGTTTTGTCAAGACCTGCCGTTGAAGCTAAACCCAAACCATTTAGCCTGCTTGGATCAGCATATGGCTCCCACCTCCCCGTTCCCTCTTTTCAGAATGTCTACGTAGTACACCTACACCTACCTCATAAACATTAAGGGTATGAATGACACTAAAAAAAAACAAACGAGGAATAATGTATTTTCTAATGTTTCAAATAAATATTATCATTCACAAAGAATATTTTTTTTTGTATCATTTCCTCTCATTCTTTTATAGAGAAATAAAAAACAAAATTATTCTTTATTAAATTGAAGAATGAACAACCATTCCTTTTCATTTCTGCTATTTTATTCATCTAAATTCATTTCCTGTTCGATCTTTTTGTTTTCAAAATAATCACCAGTCGGACTCTAAACGTAATCCAACCCCTTTAAAACCATTAATCAAGGTAGCAACTAACTAAACTATTCCCAGCATATTTATCAACAGTTTTTTAAGGGGCCCATTTATTGAAGACCCGAATTATGATTTTTAAGACGAAACTGACATTCTTTTTCAAATTAAATGTTCATATAAAACAAAATATAACTAATAAATTATCAGTATAAAAACGATAGCTGTGTTTCAGCTCCACATTTCTTGCTTCACGAGACCACCGAACCAACTTCAAAACTAATAAGGTTTGAACATTTTCACAGGTTTATTATCTCTTCTCTACTCTAATTGTAAATATGAAGCGCGCATTAATTTCTAAGCTTACGTTGAAATATTCTACCTTCAAATTCCCAGAGAATAATAAACAGTGGTTTAGTTAAAAAAAAAAAAAACAGTTGTTTCTTGTGGGTGATTGTCTTCCTTAAAGATTGTATTGCAAGTGAAACTAATTTTGGTTAATAATCTCAGATTCTGAAAGATGGCGGAAGAAGGTTTATTACAACCTCATAGAGAAGAACTATTAGCTTCTCCTGATAAATCTTCTTCTTCAGTTCTGTCTAAAATATCAAATGTCTCCACAACACCTTTTATTCTTGCGTTCACTGCCTCTTCTTGCGGTGCCTTTTCCTTTGGATGCATTGTGAGTTCCTAAGTTAGTTTAATTTCTTAAATCCTAAGTTTCCTTTAGTTTTCTGAATCAAAATTAAAAGAGTTTCATGCATGTTTGTCAAAAGAAAAAAAATGTTCATGCATGCTTTATTTCAGTTAGCTATATTTTTCAATTTTTTTGTTAAATGTGAAATCATTATAGGATTCCAACTCAAACTATTTTTTTTATAAGTCGATTGACCAAAGTTTCTTATATATTAATTTTCTTTAATACGCTTTTGGAAATACTGATTCTTATCAGTGCATTTCGAACTGAATCATAAATTAAGACCAATATATAATTAAGGGGTACCATAACCATATAGATCAACAAACGAGACTGATACAATGATAAATGTGGATTTATTATGAGTTTTGAATTCAAAATAAGTTAACAATAAGTAAATCGATTCATTAATATTGGTCTTTTACTACTTTATATGCAAACTCATGACAATTTTTCGTCACAGGTTGGATATACAGCTCCTACACAGTCAAGTATCATGAAAGACTTGAATCTATTCACAGCTGATGCAAGTTCTTTGACTATTTTGGTTTATCTCGGTTATCTGTTTCTGGTTCGATAGGATTTGATTATTATTCAGCTTTTCAATTATTTTCAATTATTATATTTTTACTTCGATCAGTTTTCACTTTTTGGATCAATATTGACCGTGGGAGTAATCCTTGGAGCATTAATCTGTGGAAAATTATCTGATATGATTGGTCGTGTCTATGTAAGTTTCTAATTAAGGAAAATTAATTCTCACCACAAACTGATAACAATTATGGATATTATCTTTTCTGATTCTCCTTGAAACAGACGATGTGGATTACGAACACCCTCGTCCTTGTCGGCTGGTTCGCTATTGCATTTCCAAAGGTTTGCTACTTTCAGAGTTTTTCTTATTTTATTTTGTCTCCTTAATTTTAATAATGAAATACTGCCTACTTCCTTATTTCCTTGGAACAAAGAGTATTTGGCTGCTCGATCTGGGAAGGCTATTGCAAGGGATCTCGGTCGGAATTAGCACATATTTGGTATGAATGCATAAGACTAGATGTGTTTAATGTTTTTTTTTTTTTTTTTTTACTTTCAAGGCTCTAGAACATCTCCAAAAAAATTCTATATTTTGAAGTTTACAAAATTCTATATTTAAAGTTTCAAAGTGTTCTTTTGTAAAATCAAAATTTCAAACTTAACTTCAAAATTATTTGTATTTTATACTATGGTCTTTATATTTGTCATAGTTAATGTAAATTTATAAAACTTACAAATAACTAACACATATATTAAATATAACACAAATATTAACTAATAAAATCTTACACTAAAATATAAAACTATAAATAGAATATATAGTTAAATATTAAACTACGAGCAAAACACCACATTTGTTGCACAAAATTATTTTTTATGATGTTTTTATATATGATCAATTAGTGCATTTAGAAGTAAGAAATGTTAAAACTACGATCTAAAAAGTGTTGAAATCGGGTATTCTCATTTTCCGCCATTTCAACGTTGATTTTGCTACTGATTTTGTATCTTTTATCAACACATTGAGATCACGCCCATCCTAAATTATCATGTTATGAATTATAAGGCATGCCGTCATTATATCATGCAATATTTAAATTTGTGTAATAATTATGTTCTTATATATTTTATAAAAAAATCTTTTATTATTTTTTTGTAATATTCTTGTAGTATAATTCTAGTTTTAAAGTATTATAAAAATTTATGTTAAAAATTATTTAATTTTACGTGTAAATTTTAAATTTATAAAAAATAATTTAAAATATTTATGAGATATGAAATTTTTAAGAATTAAAAATAATAAAAAGAAAATATTTAAGAATCATAAATGTGATGTATAATTACCAGAACCAAGATGCAAACAAAAAATGAAATTTCAAATTTCAAATTTATTTTTGGAAAACAAAAAACTCTATATTTGAAGCTATATTTGTTTTTTTGGAAATGCTCTTAGGGATTATAAATAGTTCTTTAAGTTTTTCCACTTTTTGATTTAGTCATTTTCTAAAAGCATTTTTTTAAAACCTACTAAACATAGTTTCCATAACAATTTTTTCCTAAAAACATATTTTTCTTCTTGTAATAATTAAATCTTATCTAAATCTATATAAATTTAATCATAATTTTTTTGATAAATTAATAATTATTTTTTTGATAAATTAATAATTATTTTTTTGATAAATTAATAATTATTTTTTGTTCTTTTGAGATTCATATTGCACTGTATTAATCGTCATCTTATTTTTCATTATTAGTATAATTTTATATTTTAAAAGAAATAAGGAATATAATATTCACAACCTCTGCATCTTTAGTTACCAATCTGATTTTCATAAATACATAAAATAACGGTCACAGTTTTGATAGCAAAAAATTATATTGCCAAAACCATAAAATGACAGCCTAAATCAGAAGACCTCTGTAATTTTTTTTTGTGCGCACCCAACGGAGACCAATATTCATTCTTATGTTTCAAGCTTTCTGGTTTAGAATTTTAACTTAGAGGTGGAATATATTATATATTATATAGACTTAATATGTTTTATTAGAAACATAACACATCAATATTTGAAAGAAATTTTTAGTAATATATAAAATAAATAGAGTATTCCATCTATCACCAATTGATTTTAGGTTGGAAGCGCATCTAACTTAGTATGATAGTATAGCCTGATCCAAACAGTATAACCCGATCTACATCGATCATATCCAAATGACCCATAAATCTTTAGTAATATATAAGATTAATGAATTACTCTAGTTGTTACCAATTAGTTTTAAATCGGAAGCACATTTAACTTATATTTTTGCTAACAAACGTATGTTTTGTTTTAGATTGTTAATTTGGTAGATGTGGAATGTTTCTGGCCATTTAAGACTTGAATCAGAGTATATTTAAATTGAGATCAAACATTTGGATACATGGTTTCTATTGATAAAAATATTCAACAAATATAACTGTTATGAGAAATTTCTAATAGTCAAATAATCTGATAGTGTTACAAAAAGAATTTTACCTAATCTGATAAAATATTAACTTTAGATACCGGTTTACATCACTGAAATAGCACCAAAACAATTGCGAGGAGCTGCTTCTGCGTTTTCTCAGGTAAATTAAGAGAACAAAAATCTTGACTATATTATTAAAACTAAATTTTCCTATAATTCAAATTTTTTTTTCTTCAGTTATTTATTGGCGTTGGTATATCGGTCTTGTATGCATTTGGAACAGTTGTTGCTTGGCGCAACTTAGCCATTTTGGGTATAAAAAATCAGACTTTTCTTATTTCCTCAAAAGAAAAACAATTGTACTAATAATTGTATTTATCTCTGGACAGGATCTATACATTGTCTTATGATTGTGCCTCTCCTTTTCTTCATCCCTGAATCTCCTAGATGGCTAGTAAGCGCATGATTATTTTAAAACCAAAACATTTATGTCTCTACATTTTAGATTCTTAGTTTATCTTCAAAGAAAACATAACATTTTAGTGTTTATGTCAAATATCTTTTGAAAATTCCTATTAACCATTAAGCCGGGAAAATTTACTGCACTGCAATGGTCATCTGAAATCACGTTTACAAGATTTAAACATAACATTTTCATATATAAGTTTCAAACAAATGTCTTTTCTTTTTAGTGTAAAAGTACTATTTTTATCAGTTAAGGCAAACATTTGCGTGTGAAACAAGTCCGATAAACGTACGAGAGACTGTAAAAAAAATACGATAATAGTGCATTAGCCAAAAGGCCTAGTGTTTTATCATTGGGAAACTTTGATCTTTACCTTTATCAGAAATTTTTTTCAAAATCAAATAAACTAAGAAGAAATGTGTTCGTAGGCTAGAGTAGGGAGGGAAAAGGAGGTCAAACAGGTTTTGTTAAGCTTGCGAGGAGCAAAATCAGATGTATCAGATGAAGTAACAGAGATATTAGTAAGTATATATACTAATATATATATGCATGAATATCATATAATCTATGTTTATCGTTGTTTCACATTTATTTCCCAATTATACGATGATTATCAGGAACAAAACCAACATGTTAAACAAGAACAAGGCGTCAATGGCCGTGGTTTCTTCAAGTTGTTTCAGCGGAAATACGTTCTGTCACTTACTGTCAGTAATTTTTAAAAAGAACAAAAAAAAAACAATTTAAAATCATAGTTTTATCCATTTTCTTGATAATTTGTAAACCCTTTACATAGATTGGAGTAGTTCTTATAGCTTTGCCCCAGCTTGGAGGTCTTAATGCTTATACTTTTTACGCTGACTCCATTTTCACCTCTACCGGTAAATAGAACCTCGTTCTTCTTCTTCTTCGAAATTGCTTCATCGAACAAGTCAATAATCATCCTATAATCAGGTGTATCGAGTGAAGTTGGATTTATATCAACATCCATTGCTCAGGTTTTACTGATATAAGATGATAGAGCATGATTATAAATTCCTAAATTTTATTTTCTTTAGAACATTTTTGAATACATTATCTTAACTATCATTTTTACAACACATTCTTGCAGTTGGTTGGGGGTATTTTAGGTGTTGTGCTTGTGGATGTGTTCGGAAGACGTTCCCTCCTATTGGTATATACAATTTAAAAGATGTAAAAAGTGTTGATAACCGGAATCGATAGGTTATTTTGATATTTAAAAAAAAAATAAACTTAGTTGAAATTTGTTTGAGTGGTTGTAGGTTTCTCAAGCTGGAATGTTCTTGGGGTGTCTTTCAACGGCCATTTCATTCGTCTTGCAGGCATGCTTAGTACTCCATCTACTATACTAAACCGGTCATTTGGATTTAATTTGAATCAAACGGCTATTCTATTACTCAAGCTTGAGGTGGTTTGGGTAACCAAACCGGAATAGAACAACCTACATAACGAAGCGATCTATGAAAACTTCTTGCCTCCTTATTTGAATAGAGATTAATGTAATATATTTGGTGTTTTCTGCAGAAAAACAATAGCTGGGAAACAGAAACACCTATCTTGGCTCTCATTAGTGTTATGGTAATAAATAATTAAACTATCGTCGTAAAAAAGTAATTATATTCAAAACATTGTTTATTTAAACAATGCCATGTTAAAATTGTGTTTTTTTTTCAAGTTAAGACTGTGTTTTGCCTAAACATTAATCATTAGGTGTATTTTGTATCATACGGGCTAGGCATGGGACCTCTACCATGGATTGTAGCATCAGAGGTAAATTAAACAAAATTTCAACCAAAAACTAATCACTAATCTAAATGTTAATTCATTATAATTTATATTACATTTTTCTTTTGTTCATTTCTTTGTTAGATTTATCCAGTAGATGTGAAGGGAGCGGCAGGAACAATGTGTAACTTGACCAGCTCTACAAGCTCATGGCTCGTTACTTACTTCTTCAGTTTCTTGCTTCAATGGAATTCAATAGGTAACTAGTCTTGCATATATAATAGTTTTTTTTTGTTATAGCTAATTAATGATCTTCATCATAAACTGAGAAAATAAATTTGTTCCAGGAACATTTATCATCTTTGCCACAATGATATGCCTTGGATTTGTGTTCACAGCCAAGCTTGTTCCAGAGACCAAAGGAAAATCTTTAGAAGAAATTCATTCTCTGTTCTATGATTCTCCTCCTGAAGATTCTACCATATTCTAAAATGTAGAATAAAATTAAGATATTGTACCTTTAAAACTTTAAGCCTCAAGCTAATCCAACTTAATAAGTGTTTGTTGACATGGCTTTTACGTTGTGGTCATAATGAGTTGATGGCTACGGATACTCGTTCCTGAGATCCTGAACTCGTAAATCTTTTGTATGTATCATCTTCTTTTTCCTATTTTCTCTATTTCTTTCACATTCTTTGTTAGAGCTACAATTCTTGGTGTGTATGCTTTTTTATTCGTAGGTTGGTGAGTTGAAAGTTCAATGTTGACTCGAGTTTGATCTTTGAACATTTGTGATGCAACATGTTTCTTGGTGCTTGATGGTGAATGCTAAATCTATAGAATCTCGATCTCAAACTTAGATTGCAATAACTCAAATAATAAGAATTAGCTCTCTTATTAATATTAAGGAAACTTATTCAAAACCTTAATCTCACAATCTCTCACAATCTCTCACAACTCATAAGTTATACCACATATTGGTATCTCCTTATGTAGAGATTATATAACTCCTAAACCCTATAGTTTTTACTTTTTTAGATATCTCCTAAATAAGCTATGTTTCCAATTTCAAATATTATCAGTATAGCTTGGGAACTAAACTACTAACTTCAAGTTTACTTCCAACATTCTCTCCCTTAAACTTGAAGTTACCTTGCTTCACATCTTGAACTCCAATAAGACTTCTCATATCCTTAAATTTGATTCTTCCCAATGCTTTAGTCAAAATATCTGCTCTTTGCTCGGTCCCGGATACAGGTTGGACTTCGATTAACTCATTATCAACACGTTCTCTAATAAAGTGGTATCGCCAATGAATGTGTTTACTACAGCCGTGGAACATAGGATTCTTCGTCAAGGCTATACCAGATTTGTTGTCTATTTTAATCGTCACTTTCACACACTCTGTTTCGGCTATCTCTCCTAGCAACTCTTGAAGCCAAATAGCTTGTTTAGTTGCCTATGTCGATACCATGAACTCTGCTTCACAAGATGATAAAGCAACCGTCTCCTGTTTTTGGGAACACCAAGTAATGGGACTGTTAGCGTAGAAGAAAACATGTCCGGTTGTGCTTCTACCATCATCCTCATCAACATTGTAGCTTAAGTCACTTTATCCCACTACTCTTGCTCGTCCGATCGTTCAAACTCAAGCCCATATGATTGTGTTCCTTGAAAATATCTCAAGACCTGTTTCAAAGATCCTTCATGATATTGTTTAGGTGCTTGCATATATCTACTCAAAACACCAACGGCGAAAGAGAGATCTGGTCGTGTATGAATCAAGATCTAAGGCACCCTGTAATAACCCTCATGAACCAATGAATTTTTGGTCGAGAAAAATTCTGCTAGACCAGTTTGGAGTTGGTCTGATCAGAATTAAAATAAAAACCGACCCGGTGAATTAATATCTCAACGAGACTGTCGTGTGGTCGAAAGACCTTCCCTTGATAGATCTGGTCGAGCTTTAATTATTATGGTCGAATTTTTATTAAGCT